>BTPG01000006.1:157906994-158014494 GCA_036245525.1 Semisulcospira habei
GTTGGTTAATTTTATTTATTTATTTATTTTTTAGTGGTGTTTGGTTGGTTGGTTGGTGAGATTTCTTTTCATCATGGTATGCAGTCTTCTTAACCTTCCTTGTCCTGTCTTACGTACTGAATCAGTGGGTGGTCCTAATGTGTCGAGACTAGTCAATTAACCTCAGTTCGCACTAAACACCTGCACCCCGACAAAGTCTTTCAGCCAGAAACAGTGTCAAGTGCCCCCGCAACCAAAGGGGCTCATAAAAAGTTGTGTCTCCCACTGTGCGATATCATCAGCATCGCATCCTCACTCCGAGTCAGCCATATGATGTAAGTCCTTGAGTGTTGGTCCACCCCAATTGTGGGTGAGAATTCAGTCCCTCCCTCCTCATTAGAACCATAGAGTTTCATGAGTCCCTGCAGGCAAAGGGGCTCCTGAAAAGCTATACATCTTGATGTGCTTTACACATGTACCATCCTAAGACTGAGGCAGTCTTCTGAGGATATGCCTACGACTGATGACACGCCCGGCTGAGGCAATTGTCCAATTAAAAAGCAAGAGGTCGGCTTTATGGCTGCGGGTAGACCATCTGGTGTCACCTTTTAATCGGATAATTGTCCCCGACTGCTGATACAGCGGAGTCTGCTTACGGATCATTGAACTTCACGGGCCGTCTTTGTCCGCGGCGAGACTAAAGTAACGGATGCCTTTCACAAAAGTCTCACGTCTTTATGTCAATTCCGGTTTAAGTTAGTTTAATCTTGATGCTAATGTGAATCTTCTCTAGCGATGACATTGTAACCGTATTACTGCAATGAATAGGCTCATACGTGGCGACGATCGCTAAATCCGAAGAAATAAAACATCACAAAAAAAGAGCTCTGTGCCATTTAGTAGTCCCCGGCCATTGTTTCTTTACAATTTCGTCAAGACTGATTTCGCAAACATTTCACTACATGTGCAAGGGAAACATAAATAGGAATTATCGAATCGCATACATCAGTTTACTACCTGTCACCGCCGCATAAGCTTCCATGATTCTGTGCGTTATTATTGACAAAAGGCACTTGTTTCGATTTACCAGTCATTGCGTTGTTTTTCTACTAATGTATGCATACCAAGGGGAACGACTCAGCGCTGGACAGACAAACAGTTAGATCCCCTGCCCCCACCTATCAGGCACCCAATCGCCAGCCCACATAGAAATACGTAGGTATAAGACGCGACGATCATCTACATCCCTAAAAAGGATGCATCAGGTCTCGATTATAACCCATGTCTTTCTCCGGAACTTAGGTAGTAGGCAGGAGAAACATGCATAGTACACAAACACAAACGTGCAATACGAAATGTGGTTGGGTAAATACCCTGAATTCCCACAGTAGATGTACAAGACAATACACCACAATGTAACGATACAAGTGTGCCTCGAGTTATAGATACTCACAAACCAGATAGGTGAGGCTAACGCTGGTAGAATTGTATGCATACCAAGGGGAACGACTCAGCCCTGGACAGACAAACAGTTAGATCCCCTGCCCCCACCTATCAGGCACCCAATCGCCAGCCCACAGAGAAATACGCAGGTATAAGACGCGACGATCATCTACATCCCTAAAATCATCACTCACGCTGCATCCTTGGTCACGGCCAGCTGCTTTCTGAACCAGGCTCTGCCTACGCTTCGCGCTCACCATCCCGAGCCTGCCGCCATCTTGACTTCGCTGTCAACACATTTCTACGCCCGCTTCACCTGCCTATTGCTACGCTCCTGAGCTTCCATAGCGAGTAGCCTTTGTCCTTTTAAGGACGGCCTTTGACGGTAGCTTACTTTGGGTTGGCAAGTAGGTGTCTGCGGTCAAGAAACTTGGTTTTGCAAACTTGTTTTTGCAAATCGCAGTGAGTTTAAATTATTCTATACAGTTTTATTCTAAATTGATCTTATCTTTTAGCCTCTTCGGTGTTAAATTGTAAATTTTTTACTTTGACTTGGCCCGTACGGAGTCCACCTGGATGGACCACCTAATCGGGACCTTGTCATCGACATCGTCAGAGACCGATTGGGGAACTGGTACCTCTTCGGTCCCTGGCAGCACTAACGAGACTTCTTCTCGTAAGAGAAAAAAAGAGAAATAAAACTAAATATAAGCGGGCTAGGGCCAGAGCTGTCCTCAACTTATCTAAATCTTCGGAGGCTGATAGTCTTGTCGATGGCGGGACTAGCCTGACCACTGTTTCTCAGGGCGGGGCCCTATTAGAGGACCCCGACCGGAGAGAGCTTAGGACTCTAGTGTTTCCCCCCCCCCCCTCACTCCCCGGACATTGCACGTGCCAATGACAGTCCCGGGAGAGCTTAGGGTACCTTCCCCACCTCAAACTTCTTTGGTTTCGGGGCCGAGGGGGGGGGGGGGGGGGGGCGGCGGCCGAGACGGGGAATTTGTCTCCCTCGCGGCAGCTGTCCCCCCTGATCCATCAAAATTCACCCCTATCCTCCTCTCCTATGGAGAGTTGCCCACCTCCCCTTACCATCGACGAATCCTTCGTTGCTGGTGAGGTGGTGGACGAGGAGACGCTTCCTAAAATGGTATTCCAACAGGTAAACCGGAAAAATCAGCTAAAAATCGTCCAAAGCATCAGGAAAAAAGTCTCGGGGGGGGGGGGGGGGGGGGGGGGGGACGGGGCCGGCGCCACCGCCGAGGTGTGGTGTACCTTTCCGGTGCGGGTTCGTGATCTCGGGGAGGGTACCACCCGTCTTCGGGATCACGGCACTCACCAGCCGCACCTCTGTGAGGGCCCGCGCCGGCGTCGCCCCCTCTGAAATCACACTAAGACAGATTGGCAGGGGACACTTGGATTGTCTCCCCCCTCTGAGATCACACTAAGACAGATTGGCAGGGACACTTGGATTGTCTCCCCCCTCTGATATCACACTAAGACAGATTGGCAGGGACACTTGGATTGTCTCCCCCCTCTGAAATCACACTAAGACAGATTGGCAGGGGACACTTGGATTGTCTTCCCCCTCTGAGATCACACTAAGACAGATTGGCAGGGACACTTGGATTGTCTCCCCCCCTCTGATATCACACTAAGACAGATTGGCAGGGACACTTGGATTGTCTCCCCCCTCTGAAATCACACTAAGACAGATTGGCAGGGGACACTTGGATTGTCTCCCCCCTCTGAGATCACACTAAGACAGATTGGCAGGGACACTTGGATTGTCTCCCCCCTCTGAAATCACACTAAGACAGATTGGCAGGGACACGTGGATTGTCTCCCCCCTCTGAGATCGCACTAAGACAGATTGGCAGGGACACGTGGATTGTCTCCCCCCTCTGAGATCACACTAAGACAGATTGGCAGGGACACTTGGATTGTCTCCCCCCTCTGAGATCACACTAAGACAGATTGGCAGGGGACACTTGGATTGTCTCCCCCCTCTGAGATCACACTAAGACAGATTGGCAGGGGACACTTGGATTGTCTCCCCCCTCTTAGATCACACTAAGACAGATTGGCAGGGACACTTGGATTGTCTCCCCCCTCTGATGTCACACTAAGACAGATTGGCAGGGACACTTGGATTGTCTCCCCCCTCTGATATCACACTAAGACAGATTGGCAGGGACACTTGGATTGTCTCCCCCCTCTGAAATCACACTAAGACAGATTGGCAGGGGACACTTGGATTGTCTCCCCCCTCTGAGATCACACTAAGACAGATTGGCAGGGACACTTGGATTGTCTCCCCCCTCTGAAATCACACTAAGACAGATTGGCAGGGACACGTGGATTGTCTCCCCCCCTCTGAGATCACACTAAGACAGATTGGCAGGGACACGTGGATTGTCTCCCCCCTCTGAGATCACACTAAGACAGATTGGCAGGGACACTTGGATTGTCTCCCCCCTCTGAGATCACACTAAGACAGATTGGCAGGGACACTTGGATTGTCTCCCCCCTCTGAGATCACACTAAGACAGATTGGCAGGGGACACTTGGATTGTCTCCCCCCTCTGAGATCACACTAAGACAGATTGGCAGGGGACACTTGGATTGTCTCCTGCCCAAATCAACGTTCACAAAAGCTTTTGGCCGCTAAAAAGAGCCTCGGCGGGGCGGTGGTGGAGTGCACCATCCCCACCCCTAAGGTTGTGGTTGGTTCACGGTATCCCCCTCGCCGAGGATCTGACTCTCCTCAATAGATCCATGGCAGCCCAGGGATATCAAACAAACATTGCCAGACAATCCAACAGGGATGGGGACCAGTCGAGGGCAGTCAAGATTGATTTTTATAACTGCACTAAACTTCCAGCCCGAGTTAAGGCTGGTGTTCATTGTCTGCCCGTCGAGCCGTATGCCCCGTCTGCACTGCGTTGCGCCAAATGCTGCAGATTGGGTCATGCGGCTCGAGTGTGCAGATCCAAACATCAAGTGTGCGTCAGATGTGGCAGCCGAGAACATTCCCGTGCTGCCTGTCTGAACAGCACCGTACCTAAATGCGTAAATTGTGGCCAAAAATGCCCGCAGGTTATCCTTTTTCGTGAAGCGAACCGAATTAGGAATGAAAACTATATCCCGTATAAGGAGGCCGTAAGGAGGGCCCAAATAAACATCCAAAACAAAAAGAACTCAACCCATGACTTCTATTAACCTACCCAGGGACCTGGATTCCACTGCGTGGACTCAGATCCAGGCCCCCAGAGACCGCAACCCAGTTACCAAAACAAATGTGCAGATAGATAGCAATCGAAATGCTTCTAATGCAATTAAATCTAAATCCAGAATAGCAGGAAATTTGACATCAAACGCAACCCGTGTGGCACCTGGTGTCTCATCTTATCGAGACATCTTTATCCAGAATGCACAGGGTCATAAAACTGCCCCAAATGTTTCTACTTTTCTTGTGAACGAATCGCCTCCACTTCCACCTCCCCCCTCTCCCATCAGCGAGGAAACATCCCTGTCGTCACGCAGGACACTCCATTTCGGTGAAGTCCGACATACTGAGAATGGCCCTGGGCTGAGGTCGTTCATGCTCAGGGACATCCATAAACAAACACAGATTTTAACCAGCGCGATCACAAGTGGTAATGTGCAGGGGATCGTGATGGCCATGTTACAGTTCAGTCAGCTGATCATGACCATCCTGGTCCCCCTGCTCACAAACTCTGATATGATTTAGTTAGAACCACCTTATTGTAAATAAGACCGTCAAGCAACAGCCTAAAATATATTCACGATACTTCTCTCTAGCGCCATGGGCAAAAAAGATATAACAGGCTTGAAGTTCCTACAGTGGAACTGCCGAGCCATAACTGGGAACATTCAATTCTTGATTAACTATATAAATGAACATAATCCTCGGATTATCTGTCTTCAATCTCTGCTTACCATAAAATCGAAACTACCATGTATTGCTGGTTATCATTATCCTCCTATAACTGAATCTAGTAAAAAAAAAAATTCAATGAATTCATACATACAGCCACCTATATAAAATTATGGATTGAACACGAAGTATTTAACTCTCCTGTTCCCCTACATGAAACACACCCAATCCATAGTCACTATATTAAAATAAAAATTACTCCGGGTCATAGAGCGATACATTTATTTAACCTCTATGCCCCAAAATCCGTTGCCCCCACTGGTTTGGAGTGGATGCGGGCCCTTCCTGGTGATGGGTGTGTGATTATGGGGGACCTAAACATCCATCACCCGCTCTGGCTCGCAAATATTCCTTCTACACGCACAATAGCTCACAAGCAAGCACAAGACATATTAAACTCCAATTTATTGATTTTAAACAGTGGAGAGATAACCAGAGTACCTGATAGCGACCACCAGTATCCATCAGCGGTTGACTTAACCTTAATTTCTCCTAATCTTTATTTAGATTCCTCTTGGACGCTGGGCGATGACGCTATGGGTAGCGATCACCTCCTAGTGATCCTCGAAATTAATCAGCAACCCCTATTGCCCTCATCCCCCATAAAAAAAAGGTAAACTGCAATACGACAGGGCTAATTGGTACTTATATGAAACCGCGGTGGGGCGTGGCATTGGAGGCGTCGACACTGAGAATATCGACGCCTTCAGTGCCACTCTCACTGCAGCCATAATTAATGCCGCGGAGATAGCCATCCCACGTAGTAGGGGAGCCCCTCCCGGCAAACCAGTCAACCCCTGTCAACAGATGACTGTGACAAGGCTGTGAAAGACAAAAAAAGAGCTTATAATAGGTGGAAAAAGTTTAGAACACCTATAAACCATGTGGCAATGAAGTCGGCTAATATACAATGCAATAAAATTATAGCTATTGCTAAACTTACATATATAAAATATCAAATTCAAACTGAAATACAATCGCCTACTGATATGAGTAAAGCGTGGAAAATAGTTTAAAATCTAAAAAAATAAGTATAATCCTTCCCCAGTCCCCTTGATTAATAATGGTATTAAATATACCACTGGTCAAGAAAAGGCTGAACTTTTAGCGGAAACCTTTGCCGCCATCAGCTCCACAAACAAGTTTAATCCGTTGGCTAGTAATTTTAGAATCACGGAAGAAGCTAAAATAACATTTCAAAACCCATCCATGTTAGCAGCGAAAGACCCAACTGCGATTAATCTTCCCTTTACTATAACTGAATTAAATACCGTACTGTCCCAGGTGAAGTCAACAAAAACCTCACCGGGACAAGACGAAATAACTTATATTATGTTAAAGAAACTCCCCTTGGAGGGAAAAAAACTTCTGCTAAAATTATATAACCAGTGTTACGGGGAGGGCCGCCTACCTCTAACTTGGCAACATGGGATAATAATTCCTATACTTAAACCCAAAAAAACACGAAATTTACCTACGTAATTTCGTCCTATCACCCTTTCTTCGCATGTAAGTAAGATATACGAACGGCTCGTAAAATGTCGCCTGGACTATTTTCTGGAAAAAAATAATGTAATTCCTATAGTACAAGCAGGCTTTCGTAAGAAGAGATCAACAGCTGATCAACTGTACACTCTCTTCCTCTATTAAATAGGCATTTAAAATAAATAAAAAAGTGATGGTCTGCTTTTTCGACGTCAAACGGGCGTTTGACGTCGTCTGGCATCAAAAATTATTACAGAAGGTCAAAATGCTTGGGTTAAGTGGAAACATTTATAATTATCTTCGAAATTTTTTGCAGCGCACCCTGCAAGTTAGACATGGGGCGGCCCTCTCGGCAACACATAAAACTGATTGCGGGGTACCTCAAGGCACTTGCCTTGCCCCGACATTATTTAATATTATGATGGCAGATTTGCCAGCTTATCTACAATCTAAGTTTGATAAATATACCAATATTTCTCTAAAATTGTCTCAGTACGCCGACGACATTGCCATATGGAAACCTGTTAAAACCAAAAACCTTGACGGCAGGGAAGTAACAAAAGATAAATCTGAAAATTTCAGAAGACTATCGATACAATTCAAAAATATCTAGAAATAAATGGCTTTGAGTTAGCCTCTGACAAAACTCAGTTGATTATTTTCAGCCCACGTAAAGCTAAGTTTCAAGCTTCAATCACCCTAACCAATTACGGTGTTAAGCAATCCCTAACGTCACAAACCAAATAAAATTTTTAGGGGTGCTCTTTACGTCCATATTAAACTGGACTCCGCATATAAACAGTCTTATTTTCAAAGCAAACAAAGCAATAAATTTAATTAGAATACTTAGGAATGAACCATGGGGAAAAAACACCAAACTCCTATTGCACCTCCATCATGCACTGGTTCGTTCCAATCGTAATTACGGTGCTGAGTGTTTTTCCTCAGTCTCAAAACAATGTCTAAAATCTCTCGAATCCACGGAAATGCGGTCGCTTAAATGTATCATGGGAGTACCATCCCATGCATCCAATAAAGCAGTTTACGCTTTAACTGATATTTTACCCCTTGATATGTTTAGAATAAAAAGCTGTACCAACTATATTAACCGCATCTTCGGAACTACCAACAATGCACAAGAAACATTCAACAACGAAATTAAAATGGATTGCCTCGAAAAAGCATTCAAATCAATACAAAGGCGAAAAATCGAACCCACACTATCCTCCATAGTCTGCGAAGTCCAGAGATTGGCTCGAGTAGCGCCCCACACAATCTTTTCTGTTCCATTGTCTCCAGTGCCCCCTTGGACCCTCCTTGCTCCTTCTATTAACATAGAGATTCCTAACATTACTACAAAAAAGTAATCCTTATTTGCAAAGATCAGCAGCCCTGGAGTATCTTGACGCTAGCTACCCCCATGCCATCGTCGCATATACTGACGGGTCCGTTGACGACGCTGGCAATGTGGGGTGCGGAGTGTTCATTCCATCTTTGGAGAAAACACTAAGCTACTGTTTGGGCAGGGACTGGTCCATATGCACGGCAGAACTGACGGCCATTTTGATGGCACTGCCGTTGCAGATGTATCAGTTCCTAGTCTGCTCGGACTCCAGGGCTGCGCTGCAAAGTATCCAATTAGACGATAATTCTGCCCGTCCAGATATAGTGATGGAAATAAAACTTACTATACATCAACTTATTAGCAGGGGAGTGGATACTGCCCTCCAGTGGGTCCCCTCCCATGTTGGCATTCTTTGTAATGAAACCGCTGACAGGGCTGCTCGGACAGGCGCTGCGGACGGACCTGGAGTCCAACCAGTCCGACTCCTGTTGACAGAAAAAGAAGCGAAAACCCGGATTATAAAAGTAATAAGGGAAAATTACACCTCTAAAAAGAAAGTACTCGCTGAGAGATGTCCTGGTGTCCTTGCTTATAGGATAAATAGAGATCACAGTATACATAAAATGATTTTTACTATCGATGTCATTACTAGAATACTCACGAATAGCTGGCGGACCCGATGGTCAGATCCGGTCTGCCTATGCGGCGGGGAATTCACCCCCGACCATGCGATATTCGAGTGTGGGGCCTTCGCCGCCAGAGTGCGGGGATTTTAGAACACAGTATTCGACCGTTTCGGCTATCCATACTGTCTTGGAATCGGCTGACCCTGATACTGTAATCAGGGTTAGTACGGTAATGCAAATACCTCCACTCGATAGACTGATATGAGCATATCAGCGTCGATCTGTTTATAAACTAATAGGCTGGCGCAACCCTTTTGTTGATGTGCACGCATCCTGTAGCATTACTCTGTTACTTTCTACGGTACCTACGCGATCTTGTAAGCCTGCCGCGCGGGCAGCTTTTATAAGGATTGTACATATTGGCTTTCTGTTCTTAACCAGCTCATGAAAAAATATCACGGAAACCGGAACTAATTTTAAACATTCTTTTATATAGGTGATCTTGGAATTTTAAGTTGGATTTTTAAATAGTAAATAAAGTCCACATCGACTTAAATAAATACTGGTTTACCTTGTTGTGACTCCAGGGACACCAAGTTAAAGCTAACTAATCTCATGCTATCACTGGTCCAATATGGTCTAAACGACCTGGCTCAGCAAACACAATGCGTGATCCACACAACTGATCCACAAACAGTGAAGCAGCAGGTCTGACCAGGACACCGGCCAAAAGAAAATTGGTTTTTGTCTCTATTTTTAGTCTTACTGTAAATAAATTTTAACTTTTATTGATTTTAAACTTCTAATGAAATATATTTTAATGGTGGTCCTGAAATTTTAACATTGATTTTAATTGGAAGTAAAGTAATACTCTGTTTTGTACATAGTGGACCAATGTCGTGGGTGAGAGGCTAAATTAAATTAAATTAAATTAAATCAAATTAAATTAACTTGCGCTCCTTTTTTAACCCTAGTTAAACATATCTGACCATGTTGTGTTGTTGTCAGCTAAAGCTTTATTAGCTAGTCCCCGATCACTTATGTGCCAGTGGGACATAAAAATGGAACGAACGAACGAACGAACATCCCTAAAAAGGATGCATCAGGTCTCGCTTATAACCCATGTCTTTCTCCGGAACTCTACCAGCGCTAGCCTCACCTATCTGGTTTGTGAGTATCTATAACTCGAGGCACACTTGTATCGTTACATTGTGGTGTATTGTCTTGTACATCTACTCTGGGAATTCAGGGTATTTACCCGACCACATTTCGTAGTGCACGTTTGTGTTTGTGTACTATGCATGTTTCTCCTGCCTACTACCTAAGTTCCGGAGAAAGACATGGGTTATAATCAAGACCTGATGCATCCTTTTTAGGGATGTAGATGATCGTCGCGTCTTATACCTGCGTATTTCTCTGTGGGCTGGCGATAGGTGGGGGCTGGGTATCTAACTGTTTGTCTTTCCAGCACTGAGTCGTTCCCCTTGGTATGCATACAATTCTACCAGCGCTAGCCTCACCTATCTGGTTTGTGAGTGACTTTCTACTAATGCAATATGGAGCAAGAAAAATTGAATAATACATCATCGAGCGCTAACTGCAAGAAATGCGCCATTACAAATTTCTTTGGCAGAACAGCTCCAGAGAAACGGCCGCCGTGAGATGGCCTTAGTCGCCTGCTCGGCGTTAAACCCAAATAACTAACTAACCAGAGAAACGGTAAGTTGCACATTGCATTCTAATACAGTCATTAGCTTAGCTTAATTGCTATTTTGATTGCACGTGTTTGCTTCATAGTAAATTTGTATATGTGTAACTCTCAGTTGGTAAAGCGTTGGCCATCGGCAGCGGCGTCAAAGCCGTTAGAGGTAAAGTTTGCACTGGCCCTTTCTGTGCCTCGTCTTTAATCACCATGAGTTCTAGCATCGAAATCGACGTGGTGGCCACAGATAATAAACCCAACTTGTTCATCGGTTTTCCTTATTGTCAAATTGTGGTTATGTGTTTGGAAATATCTATAGTTAGACGGTTCGTTTACATAATACACTATTGAAATATAGCACCAGTTTGAAACTCGTAAAGTTTCAGACGCTTTGATGCCAGACATGCTTTAAGTTTTGTTTTTATTGTTATGCCAGCAGGCCTATTCAAGACATATCGGGCGACCCTCTGTCATCAAGTGCACCAAAACGACCGAAGAGCAGTGTTACTGTTAGCAGCGACAACTGTGTCTCCAGGTACAGATCTGACATTGGTGCTTTTATCGGAAAAACCTTGTCGGACACTGAGATATATGAACTGTTGAAGAATGTTTATACGCCGGATGCTTCGTACAAATTTCCATCCTCAACAATCGGAGACAAAGAACGATCGTTCCAACACAGTTGGCTAGCGCGATATCTAGACCTCGTGTATTCAGCGAAAGAAGACGGCGCATACTGCATCAGTTGTGTACTGTTTAAGACCTATCCAAACAGTCGTGGACAGCTCATCCGGGAACCTTTCAAGAACTGGAAGAAGGCATGCGAAAAGTTTGACGAACATTTCTCGGGGGAAAAAATAACCAAACACTCATCAAGCCAGAAGAAGATACCAGGAACTGGTTACAGATCACACGAGGATTGTGTGCTACTTCGTGACTATTTCCTTCGATTTATGAAGAACGAACAGGCTCCAGTTGACCAGTTAATGAACTCTGTCGTCCAGGAGAGAAAGAAAAAGAATCTCCAAGTGCTAGAGTCGATTGTTGATACATTGCTTGTGTGCGGTCGACAAAATTTGCCTCTACGTGGACACAGAGAACACACCGATACATTCCTTCAGTCACAGTCTCAGTGTCAACCAGACTCCGATTTTGACAGCAAACAGAAGCTGAGCAACCCAGGGAACTTCCGCGCTTTACTGGAGTACCGTGCTAAGGGTGGAGGCGACAAACCACTTATGGATCATCTTCAGAACGCTCCGAAAAACGCAACGTACGTCTCCAAGACTATACAAAATGAAGTGGTTAACTCGTGTGGAGAACACATTCAGAGAGCAATTGTCAAAGACTGTGTCGATGCTGGGTGATTTTTAACCCTCTCAGCTGACGAAGTCTGTGATGTTTCGAACATGGAGCAACTTGCAGTAACTATTCGCTTCACGGATCTGACAGGTAATAATATTTGTTGTTCTGCTTATGTTTTCGTAAGTTCGCTTCTGAATGCGCCATACATCTCAAACTATGCTTTATACCGACGGTGCGACCGACAGACTATGGCGGACTGTCTAAATTTCATGTGTATTACATAATAAGTGCGCTTTTTTTCTTCTGTTCTTATTTTTGCCGATAATGTGAACCTAGACTCTCGGTTTGCTCACATATTCAGTTAATAAGGAAATGTCTTGATACACATGACAGTAAAATGTAAATTATTTTCTGAAGAGACATTCAATTGTGGATCTTTATTATCTGTGCAGACCGCATCCGAGAAGAGTTGGTTGGGTTCTTGGACGTCAGTAGTGACACAAGTGGAGAGGCACTTTCTACAGCTCTTCTATACTTCCTACCACGCCTCGGACTTGATGCAAAAAAGATGCGAAGCCAGTGCTATGATGGAGGAGGTATGATTATTGCATAATTAAATTGTTTTTGGATGAAGACTCGTGCATGCTGTCAAAATGTTGATACATGACAGCTGAGCACTCACTAACGTTAAACACCGAGTCTTATTGCGAATGGAAGAATTTTGTCTCCGATGTTTGCTGTAAGCATTGTTCGTACAGACATTGGTCTTTGAAAGTAATTGTGTCCTCGATAGTTGTATTGTTATGAACTCTCTCTGAACACACATACGTTTACGCAAGTCTTTTTATAATAACTCATTTGCAGGCAACATGATGGGGAAAAACAAAGGAGTGGAACCCGGCCGCATATTGAAAGAATATCCGAAAGCTGTTCCATTCTGGTACGCAGCTCATCAACTGAATCGCTGCATCGTTGTGGCATGAGAAATACCCATGATACAAAATATGATGGGAACGGCAGACGAGGTCTGTAACAGTACATGTATTTACAAAATATAGCATTCCTTCTTTTGAATTTTACGAACGGTTTACAAACCCATATTAAACTAATTGAAAGACCCATTAGCCTATTGGGTTCATGACTTAAAGTCTTGTACAATGACGGGGGAGATGAAGGTATCTATTTTTGTAATAGTAATATTATAAAAGTTGTTTTATGTATGTGGCAGATCGTCCGGTTTTTTAGCTGGTCTCCGAAAAAACAAGGTATTCTAGAGGAAAAGGTTGAAGAGCTGATTCCTGAAACAAAAAAGACCAAGCTCAAGGAGTTATGCCGTACGCGGTGGGCTGAGCGTTACGATGCCTTTGCAGTGTTCTTGGACTTTTTGCCGGCCATGATCGACTGCCTAGAAGAATTGCGACAGGAGAGGAACACTCGCAGGCCTAGTGTTGCCGACGCATCCTCCTTGTATAATTCTGCCACCAGGTGAGACCAAGATAACCAGTGTGGAAATGTGTGTGGAATAGTGTTAACAAACACGATCCTTAGTGAACCCGATTAATGTCGGCATGGTTGGGATCAGATTCACTTGCTGCTCAATGACGAGATGGGGGAATTCAAAATTGTTATCATCTCTTTGAGAAAATTATACCTTCAGACTGTTTGAAAGCAATGGAAGCGCAGTGGGCTTTCCTTTCACCTTAAATGCTTATTTGATGTTTAACTTACAGAGAAAATATATTTTCTTTTTCTCACCAGGTTTGAATTCATCATTACACTGGTTGTGGCCCAGCAGTGCCTTGCCTTTCTAGAATGTCTGAGCCGCATCCTGCAGGAACGATCCCTAGATATCTCAGGCGCCATGAAAAATGTGTCATTGGTGACGGCATGCCTGCAGGAGGCCCGGGACGATGTTGATAATTTCCACGGGCGTTGCTTTAGCCACTCTGAGTCAATCGCAGAAGACAACGGAATCGTCATCTGTCAGCCCCAGACGTGTGGCAGACAAACCCGTAACCAGAACTCTATTACAAAAGAGCAATGACTATTCCATTTCTGGACCATTTACTGTCGGAAATGTCGAGTCGTTTTTCCAAGCTTCAAGAAAGAGCAGGGGAAGGCATGAGGCTGGTTCCATCAGTCTGTGCCAAGGGGGATCGGCTGGAAGCCACGGACTTCCAGTTCTTTTTTGACGACCTGCCTAGTGCGGCTTCCATGTCAGCAGAAATTTAGCAATGGCAGCGCAGCTGGTCCGACTCCGAGGAAGGGGCGAGGCCGACCTCAGTAAAGACAGCAATGAAGTCTTGCGACGAGGTCTTTTACCCAAATCAAGACCATTCTCAGGATCCGCGCTGCATTCCCCGTAAGTTCGGCAGAGTGTGAACGCTCAATAAGCACACTGAGGCGCTTGAAGACGTACCTGCGCTCCACTATGGGACAAGATCGCCTGACAGCGCTGGCACTGATGTCCATCCATCGGGACATTAATGTAAACGCAACCGACATTGTTAGGGACTTTGTGATCAAGCAGCCTCGCAAGATTCTCCTCCCGTCCTTTTTGTTTGCTGGGGAAAAAAGTAGATTAGCTTACTTCTATGACTGGCAACAGACTGTGAGTCACCTGTTAATGCAGGTAAGCTGTTACGATTCCACCCATAGTTCTAAGTCACAGGTCTAGAGTCATGTCGACTGTGATAGTTCAAAGGTGATGTCGGAAGAGCTTAGCGCCTATGTGCACCAAGCTATCCTTACACTGCCCTTAAACTGTCATGGTCGATACGCATCATGTCATAGCATGTCTGGTCGTTATGAGTTAACAGGTGTTTTAGTGTTGTAGTCTCTTTCTGCTATTTTGTCCCTTTGTGCATTAAAAAAAAAAAAAACTTCCATGGTTGTAAAACGTGTGTGTGTGTGTGTGTGTGTGTGTGTGTGTGTGTGTGTGTGTGTGTGTGCGTGTGTGTGTGTGTGCGGGTGTGCATGTGTACATAGCTTCAGTATATATAGTTTAATGACTTATTTTATAACAGTAAGGAGTTTGAATGACGTCCATCGTGTTGGGGTGGGTCGGCGACCGGGGAGGGGGGGTGAGGGGTGGAGGGTACGGGGGGGGGGGGGGGCGGTCGGCGACGGAGGGAGGGAGATTGGCGGCGGCGAATTTGCCCCCCAACCCCCCCCCCCCGTCTGGACCACCCTGGATCCGCCCCTGACACCGGCCCAGTGCGTCGCAAACACAGAACATTATGTAAACCCCTTAAAATGGGGACATCCTATTTTGATATTTTTTCTGACTTTTGAATGAAAGATAATGCAGAAACAACCCTCAGAAAAAATGATTGATTGATTGATTGTACATTGCTTAACGTCCCGACAGCAACAAGGCTTTCTCAGGACGTGCCTGCACTGCTTGTGAAAAAAAACTAAACAGAAAATTGAATGTATGTCGCCAGCCGGTCAAATACATTAAATAAACCTACAACATGGGGCATAAATAAAGCTAAGACCATTTAGCAACACACATCCAATATCAAGAGCTACAGGCAGTGCAGACAGTAGGGAGAGTTTTAAAAAGGCAAATACAGGTGAATGGACAAAGGGTAGACAGAAACACATGCCCCAGAATAGAGAGAAAAACCCACCCTGTGGGGCTGACCAGGGTGACCCTGGGAACTAAAAAATACCTAACCCCACCCAAGTCCCCCAGGGCAGACCCGGGTGGGGGGCTCAGAAAAAAATGGGTGCCTGACTTGGTCACCCAGAATTTTACACACACCCATTTTCCATAAGGATGGTAAAGAAAGTCATCCATTTAGGGGTTTTGTGTACACACAAACACACACACACACACACAGACAAACACACACACACACACACACACACACACACACACACACACACACACACACACACACACACACATGGCGCCAAATGTACGTTGTCTAGCAAGGTTTGCGTAGCTAGACGTGATATCATTTTTATGTCGTTACTTCTTTGCCAAATTCGGGGTCACCCTGCCCAGCGCATCGTGTGCATGCTATGGAATGCTGGTTGGTTGGTTAGTTCGGGGTTTAACGTCCACGGCACCAAAGTGATAATGGACGGCCCTGACGGGCGGGTTATGGGGGATAGGGAAATCTATTGCCTATGGAGTACGACCTGAATACTGAACAATTCAGGCGCACTGCAACTGTGCCACTTTGATATACCAGGACCTTTCATCGGACATGCTATGGAACAAACCCGTCTTTTTCCTCTGGATTGAGAGTCCAGCTACCAGGGCCGGGACGGGACTCGAACCCACGACCCGGCGATTCCTTTCGCTCTCTTGCTCCGACGCTTAACCGCCTGTGCTATTTCGAACTCAAAATATGGAACGCTCTCCCATGAGCCCCATTTCAAAGTCTACTGTATTTTCAATACATACTATGCACCTCTCTGTCACTAGCCCCGTTAAAAATAATTGCATGCCCTGGCGAATGCACTGAGGCGCTGCACAATTACTGCAGGGAGTGTACTTCAGCCACTTGCAGTTCACGAGATCAGCAGGATGATTAGCTCTTATGAAAAAAAGATGTCTGCGGGCTTCGATGAAATTGGCCACTATGGTTTCCTTGCATTGTCACATGTAGATACCTTAACATACAGTGGATGTGTGTATATAACCTGTTAATCAGTAATTATATTTTTTATCAATGAGCCAAAGAAAGCCAAGGTTTTACCCCATCCAAAAATTAAAGAAGTAACAGACATAAACAACTACCGTTACTTTCAGTTTTTAAGTAACCCTCTAGAACGGCACGTTCACAGACACACTTTAGCCCCTTCACTGCCGAGGAAAAATTGAACACGATCTGACTGCAAGAGACATAGATCCTTTAAGCCCCCGCGACTGCGGGGGCTCGTACGGATCTGGATCTATGCCCCTACGGATCTATGCCCCTTTGTTGAGACCAATTTGTATCTATGCTTCTTGGACGATGTTGGCTTTTGGTTGTTGAATTATTTCAGAAAAATAATGCATAGCATTTATATGGCGCATTTCTCATATTTATAATATAACTCAATGCGCAGAATGTAATTGATTGTACATTGCTTAACGTCCCGACAGCAACAAGGCTTTCTCAGGACGTGCCTGCACTGCTTGTGAAAAAAAAATAAACAGAACATTGAATGTATGTCGCCAGCCGGTCAAATACATTAAATAAACCTACAACATGGGGCATAAATAAAGCTAAGACCATTTAGCAACACACATCCAATATCAAGAGCTACAGGCAGTGCAGACAGTAGGGAGAGTTTTAAAAAGGCAAATACAGGTGAATGGACCTCGGGTAGACAGAAACACATGCCCCAGAATAGAGAGAAAAACCCACCCTGTGGGGCTGACCAGGGTGACCCTGGGAACTAAAAAATACCTAACCCCACCCAAGTCCCCCAGGGCAGACCCGGGTGGGCGCAGAATGTAGCCGCGAACTGAACCCAACAAGCACGCTCACGTGAATCACACGCATTCACTCACACACTGTACGTAAACACAGAACATTCACGTGGTGCTAAGGGCAAGCTCAAGCGAGCTACTGACGGTATTTGGAAATCGTTTTGTATTTGAAATTTTATTAAGTTGGCTGAAACTGATACCAAAGTGGAGGGGGAGGAAGAGCCGGAGTACCCGGAGAAAGAACCCCCGACGGTCCGCCCGAATTAACGGTGACACTTACTAGAGGAGAAAAATCCGACGCCGGAACCCGGAATCGAACCTCGCACCTTTAGCATTGGTGGCAGGCGCCTTAACCACTGCGCCACGGACCGCCCCAGAAACAAAAATGAACGTACGTACATTGGCAGTGAAAGGGTTAGAATACTTGAGAAATGCAAACTTATCTATCCTGTACAGTCGGGCTTTCGTCGTAACCACTTGTGTCAAACAGACTCCACACGACTTGCGGACACATGAACAGCTCGCAGATAACCAGAACTGTCTTTGTTCATTAATATAAAATACGTGTGTTGTTGTCGACCACAAAGGACTGCTGAGAAAACTGAAGGTCCACCTAGACTGACATACAGAACAGATTCTGCATGCAGCTCAACTATCCATTCCTCATATTGTCACCCTGATATTTCACTCTTTTTCAAATCACACCTGGCGGACAGACAGCGGAATATATTAGAACACGGCATAATTCTCTTTTATGGGCTGGTAACACGTGGAGTACCGGAATGCTCTGTTCTCAAGCCTCTTCTCTTTTGTCTATATATTCATTAACACCTTCGCTGCCAGTGATCTCGAATTTCGCGTCTGCAGCGACTGCACACTGGCCGACATTCGGTGAACAACACAGATGTAAGTGGACAAACAGGCGTAAGGAACATAGGACTAAAAAGAGGCATAAATCCTCATGACTATGATGAGCCCCCGCGACTGCGGGGGCTCATATGGGTTTATGTCTCTTGCAGCTGCGTAGCGTTCGCTTTGCCGCGGTAGAGGTTAATGGTCTGATACTGGTGACTATAGCATTAGCTATAGTCAGCATAACGTGGGTTTCATTTCATATTTAGACTTTGACGTCTACTTGTAAGTAATAATATAATTGTCTTTGCCACTCTCAGACCCTTATTTCAGACCAGCAGAAAGCTTGTTTCCTCACAAGAATATACAATGTGACCGTATCATATGTTTTTGTCTTCAAAACGAGACGCGACAAAAATATACGCGTCCTACCAAGTCAAAATAGGTAGATGTCGACCATACCAGTTTATTCCTTGCGTTACTGACCGTAGTGATTGTGTTTCAAATGTCCACAGAACCGACCTGACACTTCGGACTGTAAAGCAGACCTGCCTGAGATCTTGAAAACTTCGGCAGAGTTGAACAACATGACGTTAGGTCTTGACGTCAACGTTACTGGTCTGCTTCCGGGTCTTGATTATGACGTGAACGTAGTGGCCTTCAGCCAGGCAGGACGGGGAACAGAAGGTTCGCCTTCAACCTGCAAGACGGGGCAGGAAGGTTTGCCACTTTGATTTTCTCACGATTTTCCGTGGAGCTGCAGATTAGTATCGCTGCCGTCATTCTTGAGTGTCTGTGTGGTCTCTTCCAAGTTCTGATTACACAGTTATTTTGACCCATGATGTAACAGGCAGTGCTTTATAAAAGTTGTCTAGATTAATTGGTTACGACAGGAACGTGCTACTTAATTTTGTTTAATTAACTATTAAGTTTATCACAATACAATCGCTCTTTTTTTTCAAAAATGCGAAGTCCAGTCAGTCCTTTCTTCATGTAGGACTGCGTGTTTCACAGGGTGCTTGAGGTAGTCCCTCCTCCTTGATCCTTGACACACTACGGAAGGAGATAGATCCGCCATAATACTTCTTCAAGTGTGGTGCCGGAATGGCTTGGCGCCTGCAGGCGCCAAGCTATTCAGGCACTACCCTTGAGCTAACATGGTCGATCAGTCTTCTGAACTGGTAAATAATCTTCAGCGGACAGTTTCTTATTTGTGACTTCTGACCGTATGGCTCAATGTGTCCCAGGCTTGTATCCGGTAGCGGCGACGTTTTATTTCATGATACGTGTGCGTAATAATCAGCATTTAAGTGCGTGGCTTGTTCATCATTGTTAAATTGAGAAAAGGTAGCGTGTATGAGATAAGTGTGTTTGATACCGATTTATAGCTGCCGAGAACTTGATGCGTCTGACGGTGACGCTTCCAACACCATACAGTCTGAATGTGACATGGACCCCTGGTGTTATGACCGGACCCACCAACTACAGTGTGACATGGGCGGAGGAGGCGTCACTTGGATCTAACGTATTCAGTGTAACAGGTTCTACTATTGTCCAAGGTGAGGAGTGTGTGCGTCCGGTTTCTTTGTCGAGGCGAAGTAGACAAGTGTTGTAGGCTTATTATTATTATTTTATCCTCTGACTATTTGTTGTTGTTAAGTCTTGTATCTTGTTCAAATTGGAGGGTGGTGGTAGCTCCTGTTTTATTCTTCCTCTTCTTATTAGTCCCCCAGTATTTTGTACGATCATATTTGCAGTTCTGATATAGTTCTTCGTTGTTTACACGTTACTTAAGGCCTGGAGTCAAATTTTCCCGAATAACAGAGGCGTCACAGTTGCAACTGCTGTCCAGCCTCAGGATATGTCATGACCAGGACAGCTCAAAGACAGTGTCAGATTGGCTTGGCGCCTTTTTAGGCGCCAATCTAATCAGATACTATCCTTGATGCATCTACTAGGAGGTATCTACCGCTATACCTTTTAGGATCAAGAGACATTCTTTAGAGTGCTGTTTTCTTTCCTTAACTGTGTGTGTACAAAGCCTCAAGTCATCTTCGTATGTGAGTCACTGTTAAGAAGATGAGAATCCAGTAATTAGACACATTCTGCGGCCACGTTTTGCTTTCATAGCGTACATATTTCTTTGTTTCAGGCTACGAGAACCAAACATACACGATCCCAAACCTCCTGAGCTACTGGAATTATTACGTCAGCGTCCGCCCCATCGCCAGCCTGGGCCAATCACCCATTTCTACTGTAGCGATCAGCCGAACATTAGACACGGGTACGTTTGTAAAATCTCTCCATAAAGATCACCCAAAACAGCTTTAGGACATAATTGGTATTGGTATGCAGAATGTTTCTACAAGATCATCCAAACAGTGGACGTGGGTATCTTCGAAAAAGTCTAATGTTAAGACTGCCCAACAGTGCTCAATGTACAAGGGGAGAGGTGTGAAAGATCGTTCTGTAAAAACAACACCCGAAGAATGGATATGGTTGTAGATATGCAGCCTCCTTATGTAACGATCACCAAAACAGTGGACAACATATTTAAATGAAGTGATGAGTTAACTCTTTTAGCCCCGGGACCAAACAGGTACATAGTCGTTAGGCAACACCTCCAAAATTTGAGTAATGGGACCTTGGGGCTAAAAGGGTTATAAAGAAAGAAGAAAAAAAGAATAGACAGATAGATCTAGATAACTACATAATTGTATACATAAAAACGAATAAATAACGAACACATCAATAAATCAGTAAATGAATAAAGAAACAAGCTCCTAGCTGTGACACTTTCAGGAGATTTCAGAAACAGTCTGTCGCCATTGGCGGTGAAGGGGTTAACGCAACCCGCCACTACCGGAAAGCAGAGCACGCAGAGTAAATGCTGACGCTTGAGTGCATGAAAATTTATGTCCCTTCCTGTCCACGTGTGTGTGCTGGTCTGTGATTTTGGACCTTACGGCTTCCAGCCGTAAGGTCCAAAATCAAAACCCAGCACAGATGTCTAGTTTCTTCAGGCTCGAGTGGTCGATATGCGACGTCACCAGACCCTATTTATGGCCGCGGGCAGTGAAGGGGTTTATACCGTTTCAAATGCTAGTTTCCCCCACATCATTTGTGGCAGGGGATAGAACCGTGCACGCAGAATAATTAAATGATCCCCGGCCGGTAAATGCGAACAATACCCAGCTGCAAGAGACACAGAACCTCATGAGCCCCCGCAGATGCGGCGGCTCATGAGGTTCTATGTCTCTTGCTGGATCGATTTATATCCGTGTTCTGTGTATGGGGTGGGTAATGCCGCGTTGAATTTACCGTGGTTTCCAAAACATGATCTGCATTAGACGGTTAGGGAAGGTTTATAATCAGATTTGTTGTTGTTTGTTTGTTTGTTTCGTAACAATTCCAGAGCCGGGACAGTTAGAAGTGTTTAACATCGCACAGCCTAGCGACTCGGCTCAGACACTGCAGCTGACTGTGTCGTGTCCTGAGGAAAGGAAACGGAACGGACCCATCACGGCCATCAATTATACCATTACAGTCACCGGAGAAGGGGTAAACACACACACACAGAAACACACGCACGCATACACAGAGTTTCAATCGTTATGTTGTATTGTTTATTCACGTGTAGTCTATTTAAAACTTGTCCGAGCAGTTTGATTTAATAGATATTCTTCATTTGCACAAAGCGATTTTCTTCAGGGCGGGCTTTTATTGCAAGTAGTTGCGGTTCTTCAATGTTGTCTTGCCTCAGATAAGGCGTTTCTGTCATTCCTTTTATAATCCATGTGAGTATGTACATGAAACAGAGGTTTTGTACTGCCCTTTGTCCTATATGCAAATGAGGAGAAGAGCAGAAACGTCTTTTCCTTTTACGACATTCAAACTTCACAAGTTCGGTTAGCTGTTTGTCCAGCATTATTGTACGACATACTAAGAACATTTATGGAGAAGATTTTCGAACTATCAAACCTTGCCTGGAACTGGTCTCTTTAACGCATGCAGCCTTGACATTGCAATCATATTTGATTTGATCGAAGGATCCGTTAAGCGCAACGCTATTCTGACACCACCCTTGAACTATCATGATTGATTTTCTCCCAAAACTAATGTAGTCTTCTGCCTTACATCTGAGAATGTACCCCTTAGGGCGTACTGCGTTATCTGCTTTAAATATTTAATTATTATTACATTTTTAATACGTTATTTATAAATTAATGTGAGTACGTAGCACATCGTTTCTTTTGTTTCGTTTGAGTATGCTCTTAAAACAGAGAATGATCGACCGCTTTTCTTCACAGAGTCCAGTAGCATTTTTTAAAGTGCCCTATACGTGTGATGGCGTCAGTACTGTGGTGGATATCCCGGTCAAGGCAGAGACGAACTACATCATCAGTGTGAGTCACTAGCATCACCGGTGTCAGTCTACAATAACCACCTTGGACATGTAGCCATGGATAATGTTTACAACATCAGTGGCTGAATGCATACACAAAGGGAATGATGGTTCATATATTTTTTTGCATCATAAGCATTTCAAAATGAAGCACAAAAACAACACTGCACTCTACACTGAATATACTACCCACGAGACGCCATTGTTGCTTTGAGTAACAAGCATGATAGTTTCTTCATTGTTTCTACGTGCCTTTGCACTTGTAAATTTTGATAATCTGCTTTTGCAGGCGTTTGCTGTTACATCCACGAACAAGACTGGCAGACCGAGGATTGAAACATTTTATGTCCGACCTAAAGGTGTGAACAACATCAAATTTACTTGACGCAAATATATTTTCGTCGTTTCATAATATCATCGTGTTTGTTGTTTGCTGGTGTGTAAGTTCTTGTTGTTGGTTGTTGTTTTGTGTGTGGGGGGGGTTGGGGGTTTAACATATGAACGAGAGTCCCCTTAACCTATATGAACCATTTAAGACTTATAAGGCGCCTACCCATATACACGAATCCGATACGAACACGGTCCGAATCCGAAGCGGGTCCGAAACAGAAAGGTTCGTGCAAGCCCTTTTCATGTTAGTGTGTTTCCATATGCCCGATGCGGACACGAATTCGCATCCGGCTTCGAACGAAAATGACGCAATTTATGAGGGAAAATTGCATCACCGCATCCGGTTTGGATCGTATTCGTATCGGATTCGTGAGTATGGAAGCGTAGCTTAAATCGTAACATTTCTTACTACTTGAAGTAAAACCTGAAGTACCAGGTCGACAGAGAATATGTAGGCATGGAGTAGAAATAGCAAGTATGATCTATATCAGACACAAAAAAATCGTTTTGTAAGCTTATTTAATATATGTTTTTAGTCAGTGATATTCTAGTGTAAACATAGTCTGTTCATTTCTTTGTGTGATGTGTGGCATAAATAATATGGGGGCGATACCATCACAGTACAACTGACGTGTACGTTTGTGCTGTCACAGTTAACTCCCTTATACTTGCAGCCACCTGTACTGTTGACAGTACCGGTAGCTGCGTACACAGTTTGATGATTAACCATTTCAGCTCCAAAACTGATATCACCTGCGGATGGAAGGCTGTTCATTGCGCCGCCAGCTAACCCGGCATCAGAGACTAGGTACACAGTGAAAATGTGTCCATGCTTGGCGAATTCATCACAAGGGAAGATAACCTTTATCGCCTTGATCGTCTGCAAGAAAGACACAGCGAATGATTGCAAACCAGGTGTGTGGGAGCAGCGTGCCATTTTGAGCCTCGTGTACACGCAGCAACCGCTACCTCGAACAGAAGCAGTTGCTAAATGCACAGAGAAGGCTGGGAAGGGGGGGGGGGGGATAATTTGCTTTTCTCCCAGATAGCTGCAGGCGAAAATGTCAATGACGGAATACTTCTCGCGCTATTTTTTACAGTTAACTTCGCTTATGACAAGATCGGATAGAACATATGGATATACTGAGGTCTGTATTGCACTATGTCTCTGTAAAATATTATGTTTTTAATTTTTCAGATAACAACAGGAAGATTGGTTTCCTTGTTTTTCTTGTTATATCCGAGGTTTACTATAGAAAAACGACTTGTGATTGGCACAAAATCATTTCACTGTTGCGTTTAGTTGTTTTGCATTATTTGTTTTGTGCGGGCATGTCGAAGAAGGACAACGCGTCGCATTGCTTCCCTCTGTGCTGATCAATGAATTTGGACCATACAGCCTTCAGCCGTAATGTCCAAAAATCACAGATCAACTCTGGTGTATCTGTTTAAAAATTAATTTGTAATAATTCATGTTTGATTCCCCTACTTAAAATCACTTCTCAAAACTCACCTCTTAAACACTGCCTTTGACTAGTCCGAATCCAATCCCCTGCCATTGTGTGTGTGTGTGTGCGTGTGCGTGTGCGTGTGTACACAAAACCACTGAAATGGGTGACTTTCTTTACCATCCTTATGCAAAATGGGAGTGTGTAAAATTCTGGGTGACCAAGTCAGGCACCCATTTTTTCTGAGGGTTGTTTCTGCATTATCTTTCATTCAAAAGTCAGAAGAAAATATCAAAATATGATGTCCCCATTTTTCAAGATTTACTTCATGTTGTGTTTTTGCGACGCCCTGGGCCTGTGTGTTCACACCGAAGCGAGTGTTCTCAGATCAACTTGATGATCGCTGATTGGTCAGTAACACCGATAAACGGAGTTGTTTCCCTTGCCCTTCCTAACGTCTTTCCTCCCCGCTGGCCATTCTTCACGTTTGCAGAGGTACTTTATGCAATATTTCTTAGTTAAGAGCACGCCCAAATGTACTTGTTCAGTGCAGTTATTTAACTGATAGATGCTTCCAATCCCCGATACCCGTTTGGCCCAGAAAAATAAGGCGTCTGCTTCGGCCGTGGCTCGGTACGTGTCTTCCTCTCTGACCGTTGAGTCTTGAAGTAAATGATAATAGAACCCCACGATTTTAACAAAAGCTTTCTTCTTCAATGAAAGGAATTCGTTCAATAACCCCATTACAAGGTCAATCTGCCACGTGATTTTGTTTCTTTTTTTCTGACATGTGTGATTGTGATCAAAAAGTAACTTGACACATGCATGCACAGTATGAGTTGACGTTTTTTTAAAAATGGCGCCAGATTTCAATCCTCGTTCACAAAACTGCCTCGCGATTCGAAGAACAAACTTCCACAAACAGGTCTTTCGTATTGTGCAACTGAAGTGTCGCTTTTTACTGTATTACCAGTTTTTAGTTCCCAGGGTCACCCTGGTCAGCCCCACAGGGTGGGTTTTTCTCTCTATTCTGGGGCATGTGTTTCTGTCTACCCTTTGTCCATTCACCTGTATTTGCCTTTTTAAAACTCTCCCTACCGTCTGCACTGCCTGTAGCTCTTGATATTGGATGTGTGTTGCTAAATGGTCTTAGCTTTATTTAGGCTCCATGTGTTAGGTTTATTTAACGTATTTGACCGGCTGGCGACATACATTCAATGTTCTGTTTAGGTTTTTTTTCACAAACAGTGCAGGCACGTCCTGAGAAAGCCTTGTTGCTGTCGGGACGTGAAGCAATGTACAATCAATTTGATTCAAAATGTCAATGGTTTACATGGTTGTATTGGACATGTTTGCAGCAACAACAATTTGGTCACACCGGCTCAGGACTTTCTGCACACACCCAGCGCCGGATGGCAGCAGGATGTCCAAACCCATCGGGATCTATGGAAGTGGGCAAGCACGCCCCTTCCTGGCACATGACCAAGGCCCATGGCAAAATTAGTCAGCTGCAGCATCATAACCTTCCCCCCCCCCCCCCCAGCCTCTGCCACAGAGGGTGCGTCTGGTAGGAGGGTGTATGGACGGCAGCGGAATGCTCCCAATTACAAACTGGTAAGTAAAGTGATTCTATGATCATCTTCATTTTATTGGCTGGCGTGCGAAGCAAAAGTGAGTTTATGTTCTGGGCCACTGGTCGTCCGTCCGTCGTCCATGGTAAACTTTAACTCATTCTACCCCAACACCAAAATCCTTAAATTTTGCCCCTGTCCTCTCAAGACCGCATAGCAGCGCAGGACACAGATCGACCATGATAGTTCAAGGGTGATGCCAGAATAGCTATTCTGGCATCACCTTTGAACTATCATGGTCGATCCTTATCCTGCTGTGGTGTGTCTGGGGTAGAATGAGTTAACGGTGGCATTTTCTCCGAGACTATTCAAGCCACATTCTTCAAGCTTGGCCCAAGGATACTTTGTGGCAAGACCTTTTTAAACATGCCAATTTGAGTGACCTCTCTCAAAGGGTCACGCAGGGTTGACAAATGTGTGAAAACTGCTTGCATTTTCAGAAAACGTGGATTTTGCTGCTGCAGAAGCCAGCCCTCGTCACCCAGGTCACACATATGTAAATCGGTCATACACGGGATTACTCTTTTTATTCTTGTGCAAGGCCCCTTAAACCAAAATTGAGCCGTTTCTGTCCTAATGCAGCTTTGGTTTCAATCTTTCTTTCTTTCTCCAGTTGGCAAATGGAGCCTGGGATGGACCTGAGACTGAGAGTGCAAGCGCATCGCAATACAAGGACAGTGATGACGAGGAGTTTGTTCCTGGCTCGAGCTCACTGGATTCAGACGGTGTGTCGGCATCAATTGCTGGGATTTCTGACATAGACAGTATTGTATCGACTATGTTAGATTTCATCAAAGTGGCAGGTTCGGGGTGGCCAGGTGTCGGTGAAGCTAGTACCAGCAAGGTGCAGTGTGCATTAGGGGGTGGCAATGAGAATGTGGATAGGCAGAAGGAACATGATGCTGGGGGTGGGGAAAGAGCACTTACAGAAGAAACAGGTGTGCACGTGTCGCAGAGAGGGAAAGGAAAGTACAAATGGGACAAGAAACATGTATGCAAATTGTGTGGCAAGCTTGTCTTGAAAATGAGCACGCACTTACAAGATGTCCATGCAGATGAGGCAGACGTTGCTAAAATTTTGTTGATGAAAAAAGGGACAAAGCAGAGACGTCGAGCATGGATCAGACTACAAGATGAGGGTGATTACATGCATAACGTTGCTGTTCTTGAAAACAAATCAGGACGTTTGATTCCTAAGTATCGCATCAAAACTAGTAAGGTAGACGACCTTCTCGCCTGTAGCCATTGCAAAGGGCTCTATCAAAACAAAGCTGATCTCTGTACACTCAAAACGTTGCTGTCAGAAACCAGGAGGGTTTCAGATCACTAAGAGAGATGGGGCGGCGCGCCGTGGTCGGATAATGCTTCCATACCCTTAGACGTTGAATTTTCCTTCTATCATAAGGTATTAGCCAGGCAGAGAGATGATGAGATAAGCCGTCTCATCAGAACTGACCCTTGCTTCTTGAGTATGGAAAGAGATTATTTGACCGCAGGGACATTGAAGAACACACGGCTGGACAAATTATCTCCAGGATGCGGGAGTTAGGGAGACTATTAAAGATTATCAGATGAAAATCGCAAGTTTAAATGCTGTGATCAATTCAGCTAGCTTTGATCATGTTGACCTGGCTGTAAAAGAGCTAGCAGATTTTGATGAGGACAAACATCAGTTCAAAAAAGGCAATCTCGCAATGCGCATAGGCCATGCTTTGAAAAAGTGTTCACAGATCAAACAGTCACAGGCATCCAAACAGCTTGGGCAGGGTTCAGACGACAGGTGGCGACAGGAGCTCCCTGAGGCGCAGCGGTTTGACTCTGTCCTCAATGGGGACTGGTATGATTGTGTGTCCGCTACAGCAGCCCAGTCGGTCGGGAAAATGACCATGAACAAACCCAAGCTGATCCCATCATGTGAAGATGTGAGGAAGGCCCAAAAGCTTCTTGAGACAAGGATGGTTTCGGAAGATTATCCAACAGTGGTTAAAGCAACTATTTGTGCTGTATCACTTTTCAACCGAAAACGAGAGGGAGAAGTTCAGAGAATGAAGGTGTCAGACTTCCAGAATGCTAAGATTGGATCGATCACCAATCAAGATATCTTGAAAGGTCTCACAGAGGTTGAGAAGAAAATGGTGAATCATTTTCAGTGAGTGGAAATCAGAGGCAAGTTTAATAGGAGTGTTCCCGTTTTGCTGACGAAGAAGATGATGACAACTGTGGACAGAATCCTTCAAATGAGGCAATCAGTGCCAGCTCTCGCTGATTCCCAGTACATCTTTCCCACACCTTCTGGTCAGAGGCCTTACAGAGGCCATGATGTTCTGAAGGCCCATGCCCTAGAAGCACGCACATTTACTCAGTTACGGAAGCAGGTTGCAACTTTGGCTCAGTCAATGGCCATCTCTGAGTTAGACCAGGATCAGCTGGCAGATTTCCTTGGTCATGATATTCGGATACATCGCCATATCTACCGCCAACCTCAAGACGTCCTTCAAAAGGCAAAAGTGGCAAAGATTCTTCTGTCAGTTAACAATGGGATGACAGATTTTGAGAGCTGCATTATAGCTGAGCTGGGCGATGATGAAGAGATTGACTTTGACAATGAAGACACATCAGAAACTGGTAGAGAGGTCTCGAGGGGGGGGGGGGGGAACAGCACCTGTGACTGAAGCAAGTAGTAAGTCAACAACACAGGAATCAATGAGCATGACGGAGAAAAGACGTCCAGAGCCTGATGACAATCTAGATAGTTTTTATGATGACAGTACTGCGTCAGCTCCTGTTCGAAAGAAAGCTAGATTTACAAGGAAACCATGGGGGAAAGCTGAAGAGAAAGCTGTTCAAACTCGTTTCAAGACACACCTCGTCATGAACAAACTTCCTGGAAAGGCTGAGATACAGCAGGCAATGGCAGAAGAGCCTGCACTTAGACATAGGCGCTGGACAAACATTAAAGATTACATCCGCAACAGACTGAAAAAGTTACAAAAGAAATGAATTGAGGTTCCCCGCCACTCGCGGCATTTTCGGTTTCATACAGATTTATTACAAGAGTGTTATTATTGGGGTGGTTTCAGCATGTATAGCCTGCTTTTTTTATCTGATGGACGCCTGGATCATTTTGTATACTGTATAACCTTTGGATTTGCAAAACGAAACAGCCGGCTGGGGACAAAAGACAATAATAAGATAAGAAAACCATTGACAACATAAAGATTTATTACAAGAGTGTTATTATGGGGGGGGGGGTTGGTCTGCCTGGATCATTTTGTATACTGCATAACATTTAAAACTCTGCAAACGGAAGAATGGTTGGGGATGAAAGACAATAATAAGGGGTAAGAAAACCATTGTCAACATAAAGATTTATTACAAGAGCGTTTTTATTTGGTTGTTTTCAGCGTGTATAGCACTGTTTTCATCTGATGTACACCTGGATCATTTTGCATACTGTGTAATATTAACCTTACTTTGCAACTAAACAGTGGCCCCCGCCCAGGTCTGCCCATGGGGGACTTGGGTGGGGTTAACTTCTTTTTAGTTCCTAGGGTCACCCTGGTGAGCCCTACAGGGTGGGTTTTCCTCTCAATTCTGGGGCATGTTTTTCTGTCTACCCTTGGTCCATTAACTTGTAATTTTCTTTTTTAAGCTCTCCCTACTGACTGCGCTGCCTGTATCTCTTGAAAAGAAGTGCCCAACGGAAAAATAAACACGCTTAGAAAAAAAAGGTTACAAGACAATTTATTAATATTTCGGGTAAATCCATTTTGTCGAAGCCGACAAACAAACAGAGAGATCAGTCGCTACTTATCTTCATGTGGCACATTCCTTCTGCGAATGACGATAAGTAGCGACTGATCTCTCTGTTTGTTTGTCGGCTTTGACAAAGAGGATTTACCCGAAATATTAATAAATTGTGTTGTAACCGTCTTTTCTAAGCGTGTTTATTTCTCCGTTGGGTACTTCTTTGCATTTTTTACACGATTGGCAGTCACCTTTTTGGCCTGAATAATGTTGTTTTTTGTATCTCTCTTCATTTTGGGTTTGTGTTGCTAAATGGTCTTAGGTTTATTTAGCATATTAGACCGGCTGGCGACATACATTCAATATTTTGTTGTTGTTGTTGTTGTTTTTTTTTCACAAGCAGTGCTGGCACGTCCCGAAAAAAGTCGGGACATTCAGCAATGTACAACCAATCGGGACAAAAGACCATAATAAGATAAGAAAACCATTGTCAACCTAAAGATTTATTACAAGAGTGTTATTATTTCAGTGTGTATAGCTTGCTTTTATCTGATGTACGCCTGGATCATTTTGGAAATGTCTCAAATTTTTTGGTTACTATAAATACACTTTGCCTGCTGTGCATTGTTTCAAAAGTCACAGGAAGCGTAAACCTTAGCTGAAGTTGGTATACCTCGCCCTTCTACCTAGGTTAAACACGCCAGTGGTGCCATTGTTGCTATTTTCGCACCAGACCGGTCGCTCGGACCGGTCATGCGCACCAGAACTGCGCACGCTGGTTGGCTTCTGCTCTTGTAGTGTGGTCTCGTACGTTCACGCGGAAGATTGTGATGGCAGTCAAAAAAAAATGTTCGTTTGCGGATTTAACTTTTAGCCACGCCTTTTACCTCCCCTAACACGCCAGTTTTGTGTTGAGATGACGGAGGCTTGTGTCATGCCCCACACCACCGAATCCATTCCATTGTACATGCAGTGCGCTCATTTCTCGAACTTTAACTATGACGGTGCTTTCTGCCGCAAACGAGGCAGATATCGCAAAATCACCTCCATTGAGGATTTAAAAAAGCTCTTTCTCAAATCTGCCAAATCGCGTAATGTTTCGTGGTGCTAGCATAAGGATGAATGCATTATTGCAGGATTGCATATATGGGAAAGGGTTTATTCTTTATTCATGTTATTTTGCAGCAATCAAACGACGGTCACGTGATTCTTTCTACGAGGTTGCCCATTACAGGTGCAGAAGGCACACGCTCTAAACCGATCGGGTGCACCAGACCGGTCCGAGCGACCGGTCTGGTGCCAAAATAGCAACATTGGCACCGCTGGTGCATTTAACCTAGGCCACCGGACGAGGTAAAGCAACTCGGCTAAACTTTATTGTCGCACTTGCTAGAACTCGGTATTATATATTTCTCTCTTCATTTTATCAATAGAGGCACATAAGTCGCGGAAACCCTTTATGTGCCGATGGCAAGAACTAGTTTTCCTCATCACAAAGTTGCCAGAAAAAGGTTTGACTGCTCTTGATTGTTTGATTTGAAGTGTTTACAAACAATTACTGTGTTTTTAAATAAAGGCTGAAGTTTCAAGTGATTTCTTATGTTGTCAGTTAATTAATTAATGTCAGTGTTCTGTTCTGTCATTTTAACTCATTCTACCCCAAGACCGGAATCCCCAAATGTTGAAGTCGTCTTCAAAAGACTGCGTTGCAGTGCAGGACACAGATCCACCATGATAGTTCAAGGGTGATGCTAGAATAGCTTGGCGGCCATAGGCGCCAAGCTATTCTGGCATCACCCTTGAACTATCATGGTGGATCTTTATTTTGCTGTGGTGTGTCTGGGGTAGAATAAGTTAAGTGTTAGTTTCTTCATCTGGGTCTTTTTCTATCTTTCATATTTTTCCACACTTTTTGACCCGCATCATACTGAGGCTAAAAGCTTCAAATTTGTTCACTGCCATAATTCTATGCAAGCTACATTACAGTACTTACAGCTGAGGACATAGACCATTGGCTTTAGTTCAAGTGTGGTGCCACAATAGCTTGGCGCCTAGAGGCACCAAGCTATTCAGGCACTACCCTTGGACTATTTCAGTCACACTTGTTGCTTGATTGATTGATTGTACATTGCTTAACGTCCCGACAGCAACAAGGCTTTCTCAGGACGTGCCTGCACTGCTTGTGAAAAAAAAACTAAACAGAAAATTGAATGTATGTCGCCAGCCGGTCAAATACGTTAAATAAACCTACAACATGGGGCATAAATAAAGCTAAGACCATTTAGCAACACACATCCAATATCAAGAGCTACAGGCAGTGCAGACAGTAGGGAGAGTTTTTAAAAGGCAAATACAGGTGAATGGACAAAGGGTAGACAGAAACACATGCCCCAGAATAGAGAGAAAACCCCACCCTGTGGGGCTGACCAGGGTGACCCTGGGAACTAAAAAATACCTAACCCCACCCAAGTCCCCCAGGGCAGACCCGGGTGGGGGACACTTGTTGCACACACTGGTGTTTCCGAATGATAAGGGTTAATATTCAAAATGCTCTGTTGCTGTTTGTCTGAAACTCCAGGGTACCCAAAACCACCAAAAAAATCCTTTAATTTCCAGAATACATTATGTTGATTCTCACATAAATGCCATGATAACCCCACCCGGGTCTGCCCTGGGGGACTTGGGTGGGGTTAGGTATTTTTTAGTTCCCAGGGTCACCCTGGTCAGCCCCACAGGGTGGGGTTTTCTCTCTATTCTGGGGCATGTGTTTCTGTCTACCCGAGGTCCATTCACCTGTGTTTGCCTTTTTTAAACTCTCCCTACTGTCTGCACTGCCTGTAGCTCTTGATATTGGATGTGTGTTGCTAAATGGTCTTAGCTTTATTTAGGCCCCATGTGTTAGGTTTATTTAATGTGTTTGACCGGCTGGCGACATACATTCAATGTTCTGTTTAGTTGGTTATTTTTTTTCACAAGCAGTGCAGGCACGTCCTGAGAAAGCCTTGTTGCTGTCGGGACGTTAAGCAATGTACAATCAATCAATGCCATGATAAACTGTTTTGCTTCAGAAGGACAAAACGCAGCAATGTTTAAAAGATTTCCTCTGTAAAAATCATAATCGAAAGGTTACGGGCCAGTTTTAATTGAATTTTGCACCATCATCATCATCATCATCAGTCCCTTGCCCGGACTGGGCGTTGGGGGGACTGAAAGGCAGCAGCAACAGACAGTGCTCTCCACTGAGTTCTATTTTGGGCGGTGGCAAGCAAGTCTGGCATCTCGAGTTCGGTCCATTCTTTTATGTTTGCGACCCAACTCTTTCTCTGACGACCTCGCCGACGACTTCCTTCGAGAGTGCCTTGGAGGATAGTCTTGGACAAGGTGTTGTGTCGGGTCACGTGGCCAAACCAAGCAAGCTTGCGCCGTTTCACGGTTGCCAGAAGGGGTTCATGTGGGCCCACCAGGGAAGTGACGATGCTCCGTACATATTCGTTGGTCTTGTGCTCGCGGTACGAGATGCGGAGCAACTTCCTCAGGCACTTGTTCTCAAAGGCCTGGATTTTCTTTTCTGAGTCTGCAAGCAGTGTCCAAGTCTCACAGCCGTAGAGTAGAATAGACACTATGAGGGACTTGTAAAGCCTGTACTTGATGGTGAAGCTGATGGAGTTACTTCGCCATATCCTGTCCAGCCTGGCCATTGCGGATGTTGCTGTACCTATCCTGATACGGATCTCTGCTATGCAACTACCGTCTTTGGACAGGGTGGCTCCCAAGTACTTGAAGCTATTGACCTCTTCTAGCTTTTGGCCGTTCATGTGAATGTTGCTGCTGCTGTCGCTTGTGGTGTTGATCATCACTTTGCTTTTATCCGTACTGATCTCCATGCCATAAGACCCTGCGCTACTTGAAAGTTTGTCTGTCAGGTTTTGGAGCTCACTATTGCTGCCTGCCATGAGGTCAATGTCGTCTGCGAATCGAAGATTGCACAGGGATCTGCCACCAATAGAGATTGAAGTATGGTGGTCGTGGAGGTTTCCTGCATGATCTTCTCCAGGAATATGTTGAAAAGGACAGGAGAGAGCAGGCATCCTTGACGGACACCGATCGTCGTCCTGAAGAACTCGCCTGACTGATTGTTAAGCAGAACCGCGCTGCAGGCGTTCTTGTAAAGCGCTTCTATCATTTGGATCAGTCCCTCCTCTATGTTGAACGATCTCATGACTTGCCAGAGTCCGTCGTGCCAGACGCGATCAAATACAATGTTAAAAATGATTGATTGATTGATTGTACATTGCTTAACGTCCCGACAGCAACAAGGCTTTCTCAGGACGTGCCTGCACTGCTTGTGAAAAAACCCCAACTAAACAGAACATTGAATGTATGTCGCCAGCCGGTCAAATACGTTAAATAAACCTAACACATGGGGCCTAAATAAAGCTAAGACCATTTAGCAACACACATCCAATATCAAGAGCTACAGGCAGTGCAGACAGTAGGGAGAGTTTTAAAAAGGCAAATACAGGTGAATGGACAAAGGGTAGCCAGAAACACATGCCCCAGAATAGAGAGAAAAACCCACCCTGTGGGGCTGACCAGGGTGACCCTGGGAACTAAAAAATACCTAACCCCACCCAAGTCCCCCAGGGCAGACCCGGGTGGGGGTTGTTAAAAATGTTAAAGCACACATACACATTAAGTTGAAAAAACAACAACCCCAAAAACTAATGTGAAACAGAAGTATTCCATGAACTTGACCTTATTACAGACGCCTAATGTTGTGAAGACACCCATTTGGACTGTAATGCCAGTTTTTGTGTGAGAGGCACCCACTTTATTGGTAGAAATCCATTTATTTCCCATCTAGTGGCTCTGTTTCTAGAAAATGTCTATTTTATTTTAAGTTATAGAGCTTAGTTATAAGGTGAGTTCTAAACATTCGCATCAATTCCAGAGCCCTAGAATAAATAGAAATATGGGAACCCATTTTCACATAAAATGGTAGGTAACCCACTCTGAGGCTTTTGTGCGCATATGTGTGTGTGTGTGTGTGTGTGTGTGTGTGTGTGTGTGTGTGTGTGTGTGTGTGTGTGTGTGTGTGTGTGTGTGTGTGTGTGTGTGTGTGTTAGTTCCTAGTGTTCTATTTGTATAGGCTCTTAGATCTAATTTTAGAATGAGCGCTTAACAAATCTTCGTTATTATTATTATTATTATTATTATTATTATTATTATTATTATTATTATTATTCGTTTCTTTTTATAGTATGATGTACACGTGTATTCATTGTTTACTGTCGTATGCCTACCAACAGTATTACAAACAACAATGAAAGATGCTTCAAAATAAAACAAAATGGTTTGTTGTTGTTGTTGTTGTTGTTGTTGTTGTTGTTGAAATAGTATTTCCTGTGTTTGAACATATCATGTAACTGTTCGTGGGTTTAACATTGCAGATCCGGGTGACAGGAATGTATCAACGTGGAAAACGTTTAAAGATGCCGGATACAAGGGGAGGTACAGACCCACGCCAGATACCTGGAACGATTGGTTTCTGTTTACAGGTATGAAATTTACTTGTACGTTACATCAAGGTACCTTGATCTGCTACTTTGGGACGTTCTCAGATCTCAAGACTCGCCGATGATAATAGGTATAAAAGGACGACAAAAGAAGTCCAGAAAAATAATTAATGACTAAATTAAAATGACGCCTTTATTAATTTGATATATGACGGTATTCTACAATACTGTTCAAAACAAAAAGTATACACTTGTTCTCCGGTCGATATTTTGCAATCGCCTCAACATTAAAACAAGATGGGATGAACCATAACCCACAAAGTCCCTTCTGTATAGAGTTGTCTTCGCTGTCAAGGGCCTCTACCTTTTTCTTTGACTTGATTCTGATGTTGAAATATCTCCTTTTGAAAATAGCCTTGAAGATATGCCAGTGCGTCATAGTGAACTCTATAAGGTGCGCGCGTGGTGCATACGCGTCATTGGTTTATCAAACGTCATTTGTCATGACGTATTTTTTGCTTTTACGTAATTTTATTTTTAACATGATATGAGTTTCGCTTTCGCTTCAAGACTTGGGGAAAATGGTGACACAATTAGAATTTCACGGCACATTTTTAGTCGTGCTATAATTTGTGTGAAATCGTGTTGACTTTACTTAGCTACATGCTATAGTGCACATCTCAGATCATGGATACCTTGGGCTCTTTGAGTAAAGGAAACTATATTTCTGCATAACACATCAACGTAACAAAGATATGCCAGTACAAAAATGTACGCAAAAGATGTAGAAAGCAAACTGAAACAAATATAGAACAATCACTGAGTTGTTTAATGGTTTTATGAACGCCTAAATTCCGAAAACGCACGAAAATTTGCAACCATTTTGTTACATGGCCACATGTCTCTGCTTTCTATGAATAACTGTCTTTCCTGATTCACCATGTGTGTTGTTTGGTGTTTTGAATCTACAGACCATAGCCTCTTTTGTATATCTGTACCTCCATATAGTTTATTCATGTACTTACAATCCAATAGTGACGTAATTAATTTTCCCTTCTGCTCATAACGCTTCGTGACACTGACATCCATTATTAGACGACAAGCTGCAGTCTCATCAACAAAGTACTAATCCACACAACTTGCTTTGTACTGACAGAAGAGGATATTTCTTACAATAAGTATTGTGTTTTTGTAAATACACATGTTTGGTTATGGTTGACCTCGAGACATTTTTTCCCCCAACCGAGTTTCGCGTACTGTGCGTGATGAGCCGAAGACCGATCTTTTCCGACTTCAATTGTTCACCCATGACAGTCAAAATACTCCACAGGGGATCAAACAAACAGACAACATTGACGTCATTGACATTAATATACGAAAAATCACGTGATAGGCAAAAATTGACCACGAGGTTTGTTGTGTCCCCGCTTTGAGGCGTGCGTGATGAGCGGAAGATGTTACGGCCCAGGCTGTGCCGCGCCCCAGCTTGTGCACAAATGGTCTTCCGGTCTCGAATTAATTACGTGACCAAGGGAACACCTTGGGGTGTCCGATGTGCAGACGTACAATGGTCGACGGTGACACGAGCCTAAAAGTCTGATGAAACTGATAATACCAAAAATAATGAAATCTAGTTGTGTTCTGTTATACCGAAATACTGGAAGGTATTTTTTTTTTAATTCATTCTGATTACTTGTGTTCTTCCGAGTCCCTTCTGTTCGTTTTTTAACAAGTTCTTCTTATGATTCTCGTTTGGTGAACTTTGCTTGTGTACAGAGATGTCGAGTCCCGACTATAGCCGCTAGATGTTGACGTTTTTACGTATGTGAGATGACTATTTCTTTATGCAAGGTGAATTCGTCTGACATTTTGTGTATGTTGTTTGTTTGCACACTTTCACTGTCACAATTGTTCAAATATAATATATTATATCTAATTACCGTGAATTACCGTTTGTTACAACACAGGTTTTTTTCCCCTATTTTTGTAGGGGAGTTAATTTTAAAGGGGTGACAGATATTAATTAGTCACCGAGTAAAAGCATAACGCATAGCATAGGTGAGTTATTTGGCCTTTACACAGCTAATTGCTGCCATACGAGAGTCGAAGAACGGCGTGACGCACGTGATCACTCTGTTCGCGCGATCGGGTGGTTCGAGCGCTAGTTTTTGTAAAACCTTACGATATTCAAATTATTAGTCAGTCGCTTTCCATCAGCGAACCAAGTCGCTCCCAAGCATTGGAACGAAGCTGTCTTTGAGGGAAGATCTGCGGGCGTGGCTTGCCATTTGCTGCGGTCTTCAAGTAGCGTGTCGTCCTTCTGTGATGGCCCTACAATACGGCCCTGGTCGCTCCAGAGCTGGTGTCCTACGACGGGAGAAAGAGCTGTGATGACTGAACCCATGGCTTGTCTTGTCTTTGTTTGTCTTCGTCCCAGCCGGGGCGTCTTCAAGGATGACAGTGAGCACACGCAACAATTCTTTATTGGAGACATGCTCGGATGGTTTGCCTGTGTGCTTGTTCTGTTATTATTAGTTTAGTTAGTGAGTTTTGGGGGCAGCCTTGCAAGGATTTTCCCAGCAATGGACAGCAGGGTAATTCCCCGATAGTTGGAACAGTCAGACTTCTCGCCTTTGTTCTTGTACAGGGTGATAACGACTGCATCACGGAGATCTTTTGGTAGTGTTCCTTCCTCCCAGCAGCAGAGAAAGAGGTCATGGAGCTTGTTGTGCAGTGCTGTGCCTCCATGTTTCCAGATCTCTGGCGGTATTCCATCAATGCCTGCTGCTTTGCCACTCTTGAGCTGGTGGATGGCTGTGAGGGTCTCTTCAGCGGTGGGCGGTTCGTCCAATTCAACCTTTACTGGGAGGTGTGGGATTTGTAGGACGACTGCTTCCTGAACAGTGCGCTCAGCGCTGAAGAGGCTCTGAAAGTATTCCGACCAGCGGTTCAAGATGGAAGTATTATCTGTGAGGAGTGCCTGGCCATTCGCGCTTCGCAGGGGACTTTGTACCAGGTGCCTGGGGCCATACACTGCTTTCAGTGCTTCGTAGAAGCCCCTGTAGTCACCATTGTCAGCACAAAGCTGGGTCCTCTGTGCAAGTCTGGTCCACCACTCATTCTGGAGATCTCTGAGCTTGCGCTGGAGACTGCTGCAGACGAGGCGGAAGGCAGACTTCTTCACAGGGCAGGAAGGCTGGGCTAGGTGGGCCTGATGGGCGGCTCTTTTTTTTTGCTAGGTGTTCCTGGATCTCTACATCGTTTTCGTCAAACCAGTCTTTGTTCTTCTTTCTGGCGAAACCCAAGACTTCTGCAGAGGATTTTGCAATAGCAGTTTTCAGTTGTTCCCAAAGTGTTTCAGGGGAGGAGTCTACTGGGTCCGCTGTGTCTTTGAGCCTGCGCTGGTACCTGCCATCGCTGAAGACCAACTCCCAGAGGGCCAGTGTGGCTTCAGAGCAAACAGGAGCACCACCGATATGGTCTTTGTGCTGAGACAGCTACAGGAGAAGTGCCGCGAGCAGAACAAAGGGCTGTACGTAACATTTGTCGACCTAACAAAAGCGTTCGACACTGTGAGCAGGCAAGGCATGTGGCAGATCCTGGAGCGACTTGGCTGTCCCCCAAAGTTCCTCAACATGATTGTCCAGCTACACGAGGACCAGCAAGGCCAGGTCAGACTCAACAATGATCTCTCAGAACCATTCCCTATTCTCAACGGCGTAAAGCAGGGCTGCGTGCTGGCACCGACCCTCTTCACCATCTTTTTTAGCATGATGTTGAAGCAGGCCACAGTGGACCTCGATGATGACGATGCAGTGTACATCAGGTATCGTCTCGATGGCAGCCTGTTCAACCTTAGACGACTGCAGGCCCACACGAAAACCCTAGACCAACTGATTCGTGAGCTGCTTTTTGCTGATGATGCTGCCCTCGTTGCACACACAGAGAGAGCCCTGCAGCGCATCACGTCTTGCTTCGCAGATGCTGCCCAGCTCTTTGGACTCGAGGTCAGTCTGAAAAAGACAGAGGTCCTCCATCAGCCGGCACCCAAGACAGTGTATCGCCCTCCTCACATCACCATTGGCGAGTCTGAACTAAAGTCAGTGCACCAGTTTACTTACCTTGGCTGCATTATCACGTCGGACGCCAAGCTGGACAAGGAGCTTGACAGCAGGCTGGCAAAAGCTAACAGCGCTTTCGGGCGACTTTTCAAGCGGGTGTGGCACAATCAACAGCTGAAAACAGGCACCAAGATCAGCGTGTACAGAGCTGTGGTCCTCACCACCCTGCTGTATGGTTCCGAGTCTTGGGCCCTCTACCGCAGCCAACTACGACTCCTCGAACGCTTCCACCAGCGCTGCCTGCGTACCATCCTGGGCATTCACTGGAGTGACTATGTCACCAACGTCGAGGTCCTTGAACAGGCTGAAACTGTGAGCATCGAGGCTTTGCTGCTGCAGACACAGCTCCGCTGGGCGGGGCATGTCTCCAGGATGGAGGATCATCGCCTACCAAAGATCACCCTGTTCGGCGAGCTTGCTACTGGACACCGTGACAGAGGGGCACCAAAGAAGAGATACAAAGACTGTCTCAAGAAGTGACTTAGTGCCTGCCAAATCGACCACCACCAGTGGTCTTCGCTTGCTGCGGACCGTGACACCTGGCGCTCCACCATTTACAAGGCAGCTGTCTCCTTTGAGGACTCTCACAGAGCTAGCCTTAAGGACAAGCGGCTCAGGAGAAAAAACAGAGATGCCGCAGCTCAGAACCCTGGCCATACCTTCCCCTGCAGCCACTGCGGTCGAACCTGCCTGTCTCGGATTGGCCTCCGCAGCCACGAACAAGCCTGCAGACGTCGTGGGCCACTCCTATAAAATCTTCGTTCGCGAAGTCAAGCCAAGAGAGTTTTGGGGGACAAGTGTAAAAACAGAATGTATTAATGTCATTTACCTTATTTGGCTGTATCTAGCGTTGGAGTGTAAATTTGGAAATGAGTCATATGGTGACATGTAAATATGCATTTCGTTAAGTTTGAAGTTATAATTGTTGTGGGAGAGAGGTGAAGGAATATAAAAGACGGCAATTAAGATTGCCGGAAGGGTGATGTGATTACCTTTGTTCTGTTGTTAGTTATTCATATGTGTATTTTTGCACCCTTTTTTAGTGCATTAAAAGATTCCAAACATCCAAACATTTAAAGAAATAAGTGGCTTAGTCCGCTGCCGTTACTGTACGGAAGGCCTGGGTGATTCGTTGTGAGAGTGGAGGCTGGCTGTGTCACTCTGCCTCGTGGGACTACGACGCCGTACTAGAGCGCTGTCGCGGCACGCCCCGTGTTTAGCCAGGTCGAGTCATCCCATTCTAATGTTTATTAACTTATTTAAGTAAAGTTCTGTCCATTTGTAAACTTGAAAAGGACATTGCGAGATTAATTTCATTTCCTCATGGTGACAATATTGTGAGAAGAACTTTGTCACAGTGACAGAAATATTGTGTATTTTGAAATATTGTACTTTTCAAAAGGAGCCGCCATATGCTATGAAGAACCTTATAGCGGAAGCTAAAGCGTTACGCTGAGCTGAGCTTGACGGTTGTGATTCCGTGGAGGAGGTGCAGTGACTTATGAACTATAATTATGAAGTTTTCTCAATTTTCATTTGTATTTTATCAAGGATATTTGTTTTATTATATATTTGTTATTTTGTATTATTGTGTAAATCAATATTCGGGTTGGGGAGTTTGGACGTGTGTGCGTGTGAATGTGATGTGTGAGTGCGTGGTTAGGATTGAGTGAGGATACCGTTTGATTATTAGTTTTATATGTAATAAATGTTGTCGTAATTGTTCCTCTGGTGTTTGTGTTAGGATTGGGGTGGTTGTTCTCGAGTGGTAGCGCTCATAGTTAGCACCACGGAAGTGGGGGTCGTGACACCGTGAATAACATAAAACACAAACACTTAAATCGTGATTTAGTAGCCGGCATAGATTCAGTTTAAACGTAACAGATGTTAATTTTTTTTTTAATAGCAGCAACTTCCTGTACGGTTTGCTTTTGCGATAATATGGCGCCGCCCTAAATGATCGACCAATCACCAAGGGGCAAGCCACCATTACGAGACTATTCGAGACCGGATAGGTTTTTGTGCTCAACCTGGGGCGTGGCACAGCCTGGGGTGTAGCAGAAAAAAATCGCAGAGCGACCAAGAAGTCTTCAAATTTTGTATCTTCAGATGATCAATAGCCATGGCGACATTTCTTTCCACAATGAAATGACAGTTCTGAGATTTTCGATAGCTGTGACAGACATTTATTTTCTCAATTAAATGACAGTTGTGAGCTTTTCGATAGCCAAGGCGGGTATTTTTTTCCACAATTAAATAAATTAATAATAATAATAATAATAATAATAATAATAATAATAATAATAATAATAATAATAATAATAATAAAGGAGATTTGTTAAGGGCTCATTCTAAAAGTAGCTCTAAGCGCTGATACAATGAAACGGCTAACAGCTAACATGCACACACACACACACACACACACACACACACACACACACACACACACACACAGACAAAAGCCTCAGAGTGGGTTACCTACCATTTTATGTGAAAACGGGTTCCCATATTTCTATTTATTCTAGGACTCTGAAATTGATGCGTATGTTTAGAACTCACTTATAACTAAGCTCTTTAACTTAAAATAAAATAGACATTTTCTAGAAACAGAGCCACTAGATGGAAAAAGTGGGTTTCTACCAATAAAGTGGGTGCCTCTCATACAAAAACTGGCATTACAGTGAAACTGGGGGTCTTCACAACATTAGGCGTCTGTAATAAGGTCAAGTTCATGGAATACTTATTTTTCACATTTATTTGTTTGTTTGTTTGTTTGTTTGTTTTCAACTTAATGTGTATGTATGCTTTAACATTTTAACATTGTATGGTGCAAAATTCAATACACACTGGCCCGTAACCTTTCGATTATAATTTTCACAGAGGAAATCTTTCAAACATTGCTGCGTTTTGTCCTTCTTGATTGATTGATTGTACGTTGCTTAACGTCCCGACAGCAACAAGGCTTTCTCAGGACGTGCCTGCACTGCTTGTGAAAAAAAAAAATGAACAGAACATTGAATGTATGTCGCCATCCGGTCAAATACGTTAAATAAACCTAACACATGGGGCCTAAATAAAGCTAAGACCATTTAGCAACACACATCCAATATCAAGAGCTACAGGCAGTGCAGACAGTAGGGAGAGTTTTAAAAAGGCAAATACAGGTGAATGGACAAAGGGTAGACAGAAACACATGCCCCAGAATAGAGAGAAAAACTCACCCTGTGGGGCTGACCAGGGTGACCCTGGGAACTAAAAAGTACCTAACCCCACCCAGGTCCCCCAGGGCAGACCCGGGTGGGGGGTTTTGTCCTTCTGAAGCAAAACAGTTTATCATGGCATTTATGTGAGAATCAACATAATGTATTCTGGAAATTAAAGGACTTTTATTATGTACTCTGGAGTTTCAGACAAACAGCAACAGAGCATTTTGAATTTTAACTCTTATCATTCGGAATACACCAGTGTGTGCAACAAGTGTGACTGAAATAGTCCAAGAGTAGTGCCAGAATATCTTGGTGCCTCTAGGCGCCAAGCTATTGTGGCACCACCCTTGAACTAAAGCCATTGGTCTATGTCCTCATCTGTAAGTAATGTACCTTGCATAGAATTATGGCAGTGAACAAATTTGAAGCTTTTAGCCTCAGTATGATGCGGGTCAAAAAGTGTGGGAAAATATGAAAGATAGAAAAAGACCCAGATGACAAAACTAACGCTTGACTTATTCTACCCCAGACACACCACAGCAAAATAAAGATCCACCATGATAGTTCAAGGGTGATGCCAGAATAGCTTGGCGCCTATGGGCGCCAAGCTATTCTGGCATCACCCTTGAACTATCATGGTGGATCTGTGTACTGCACTGCAACGCAGTCTTCAGAAGATGACTTCAACATTTGGGGATTCTGATCTTGGGGTAGAATGAGTTAAAATGACAGAACAGATCACTGACATTAATTAAATAACTGACAACATAAGAAATCACTTGAAACTTCAGCCTTTATTAATCAGATCAAAGGTGTATGGATTTAAAAACACAATAATTGTTTGTAAACACTTCAAATCAAACAATCAAGAGCAGTCAAACCTTTTTCTGGCAACTTTGTGATGAGGAAAACTAGTTCTTGCCTTCGGCACGTAAAGGGTTTCCGCGACTTATGTGCCTCTATTGATAAAATGAAGAGAGAAATATAATACCGATTTCTAGCAAGTGCGACAATAAAGTTTAGCCGAGTTGGTATACCTCGTCCAGTGGCCTAGGTTAAATGCACCAGTGGTGCCAATGTTGCTATTTTGGCACCAGACTAATCGCTCGGACCGGTCTGGTGCACCCGATCGGTTTAGAGCGTGTGCTTTCTGCACCCTTAATGGGCAACCTCGGAGAAAGAATCACGTGACCGTCGTTTGATTGCTGCAAAATAACATGAATAAAGAATAAACCCTTTCCCATATATGCAATCCGCCAATAATGCATCCATCCTTACAGGCACCATGAAACATTATGCAATTTGGCAGATTTAAAAAATAGCTATTTTTAATCCTTAATGGAGGTGATTTTGCGACATCTGCGTCGTTTGCGGCAGAAAGCACCGTCATAGTTGAAGTTTAAGAAATGAGCGTACTGCATGTACAATATACTTGATTCAGTGGTCTGGGGCATGACACAAGCCTCCGTCATCTCAACACAAAACTGGCGTGTTATGGGAGGTAAAAGTTAAAACCGCAAACGAACCTTTTTTTTTCAACTGCCATCACAATCTTTCGCGTGAATGTACGAGACCACACTACAAGTGCAGAAGCCAACCTGAGCGCACAGTTCTGGTGCACATGACCGGTCTGAGTGACCGGTCTGGTGCGAAAATAGCAACAATGGCGCCGCTGGTGCATTTAACCTAAGTAGAGGGCGAGGTATACCAACTCAGCTAAGGTTTACGCTTCCTGTGACTTTTGAAACAATGCACAGCAGGCAATCGGCTTTGACAAAACGGATTTACCTGAAATATTAATAAACTGTGCTGTAACCGTCTTTTTTAAGCATGTTTATTTCTCCGTTGGGCACGTCTTTTCATGAGATACAGGCAGTGCAGACAGTAAGGAGAGCTTAAAAAGAAAAATACAAGTTAATGGACCAAGGGTAGACATAAACACATGCCCCAGAATTGAGAGGAAAACCCACCCTGTGGGGCTGACCAGGGTGACCCTAGGAACTAAAAAGAAGTTAACCCCACCCAAGTCCCCCATGGGCAGACCTGGGTGGGGGCCACTGTTTAGTTGCAAAGTAAGGTTAATGTTACACAGTATGCAAAATGATCCAGGTGTACATCAGATAAAAACAGAGCTATACACGCTGAAAACAACCGAATAATAATGGTCTTGTCTTTATGTTGACAATGGTTTTCTTTCCCCTTATTATTGCCTTTCGTCCCCAACCATTCTTCCGTTGGCAGAGTTTTAAATGTTATGCAGTATACAAAATGATCTAGGCGGACCAGCCCCCATAGTAGCACTCTTGTAATAAATCTTATGTTGTCAATGGTTTTCTTACCCCTTATTATTGTCTTTCATCCCCAACCATTCTTCCGTTTGCAGAGTTTTAAATGTTATGCAGTATACAAAATGCTCCAGGCGAACCAGCCCCCATAGTAGCACTCTTGTAATAAATCTTTATGTTGACAATGGTTTTCTTACCCCTTATTATTGTCTTTCATCCCCAACCATTCTTCCGTTTGCAGAGTTTTAAATGTTATGCAGTATACAAAATGCTCCAGGCGGACCAGCCCCCATAGTAGCACTCTTGTAATAAATCTTTATGTTGACAATGGTTTTCTTACCCCTTATTATTGTTTTTTGTCCCGAACCATTCTTCCGTTTGCAGAGTTTTAAATGTTATGCAGTATGCAAAATGATCCAGGCGGACCAACCCCATAATAACACTTGTAATAAATCTTTACATTGTCAATGGTTTTCTTATCTTATTATTGTCTTTTGTCCCCAGCCGGCTGTTTCGTTTTGCAAATCCAAAGGTTATACAGTATACAAAATGATCCAGGCATCCATCATATTAAAAAAGCAGGCTATACATGCTTAAACCACCCCAATAATAACACTCATGTAATAAATTTGTATGAAAACGAAAATGCCGCGAGTGGCGGGAAATCTCAATTCATTTCTTTTGTAAATTTTGTAACTTTTTCAGTCTGTTGCGGACGTAATCCTTAATGTTTGTCCAGCACCTATGTCTAAGTGCGGGCTCTTCTTCGATTGCCTGCTGTATCTCGACCTTTTCAGGAAGTTTGTTCATGACGAGGTGTGTCTTGAAACGAGTTTGGACAGCTTTCTCTTCAGCTTTCCCCCATGGTTTCCTTGTAAATCTAGCTTTCTTTCGAACAGGAGCTGACGCAGTACTGTCATCATCAAAACTATCTAGATTGTCATCAGGCTCTGGACGTCTTTTCTCCGTCATGCTCATTGATTCCTGCGTTGTTGACTTGCTACATGCTTCATTCACAGGTGCTGTTTCCCCCGAGACCTCTCTGCCAGTTTCTGATGTGTCTTCATTGTCAAAATCAATCTCTTCATCATCGCCCAGCTCAGCTATAATGCAGCTCTCAAAATCTTTCATCCCATTGTTAACTGACAGAAGAATCTTTGCCACTTTTGCCTTTTGAAGGACGTCTTGAGGTTGGCGTTAGATATGGCAATGTATCCGGATATCATGACCAAGGAAGTCTGCCAGCTGATCCTGGTCTAACTCCGAGATGGCCATTGACTGAGCCAAAGTTGCAACCTGCTTTCATAACTGAGTAAATGTAAATATGGCTGGGTGTGACACCCGTGCTTCTAGGGCATGGGCCTTCAGAACATCATGGCCTCTGTAAGCCTCTGACCAGAAGGTGTGGCAAAGATGTACTGCGATCCAGCGAGAGCTTGCACTGATTGCCTCATTTGAAGGATTCTGTCCACAGTTGTCATCATCATCTTCGTCAGCAAAACGGGAACACTCCTATTAAGAGAAAGAAAGAAGGAGAGAATTGAAGCTTCATTATCATAATGACTGAGTTAACCCTCTCAATATTAACTTTATGAACCATCCTTACCCATGTTCCCCCACGTCCTGAGAAAGCCTTGTTGCTGTCGGGACGTTAAGCAATGTACAATCAATCAATTACCCATGTTCCCCACACAGAGTAAATACCATTGGAAGTTACCACTCAAACATTGATATTAAAACATTTGCAATTTTATGTTTCCCCACAGTAATATTTTACGGGGTTAACTCAGTCATAGTGTTAATAATACTTCAAATCCCCCCCCCCCCCCCTAGACAAAACACCCGGACAAACCAGTGCTTGTAACCCGAAGCAATTACATATACATAAACACCTCATGTCTACGCTTGACTGGTTCTGAAAGACCCCCACTTCAATTCAGGTAAGATATGAATAGACCTGTTCTGAAAATACAAAGGGCCTGCAATTATTCACATTTTCATGTCGGGACTAGATTGCCTTTTCGGGATCGAAATCTTTTGAATCGGATCGGTATGTACCCAACCTGACCCGATATGTACCACACTTGTCTCGGTATTCATAAAGAAATTTTTAATTTTTCCAATTATGTGTTCACCCGTTTGATTCTCCATTAAATGTAAATGGCCAACACCCACACACACAGTCAATCTCACCCCTTTCTTACACAGAGAGAGGCCCGTCATAAAGTCAGTAATCATACACCTTTACCCCGCTCTGTTTTATGTCTGTGCTTATAACAACATTACAAGCACTGACGAAAGATTTTGGATGGGTTGACTGGGTTTTTTGAAAATACCCACTCTATGTACAAACACCATGAAGTCTTCACAGACACAGAGTTAAAATAAGTTTGCAACCTGTTGGGAAACAGAGAAAGCTTTAAGATAAGAACCTTCTTGTATTTTATGCTGAGGGGGGTGTTTACTGTTGACTGTTATTTCTACACAGAATGAAACAGGCATGATCAAGCCAGTTCGAACATGACTGTTAACGCATGCACTGACAAAGGGTGTAGGTTGATTTTGCTGGTCATGAGTGGTCTCTGCTTGTTAGGCTGACTAGTTTGCCTGATGCAGTCGTCTCTACACGTTGTGTAGTCATTTTGAAAGCAAGATGTGTTTTGCTAGAAAGGATTTATGTGTTAAGAAACATCATCTAAACCTAAAGATAAGTTTTGTTTTAATTTTAAGTTACAACTAACTTAAGGTTACCTTAAAGTGAGTTACAATAGGAACTTATTAACTACTTATCATTAAGAACTTATTAATTACTTACCCTAATTACTTACAAGTACTTAATAACAACTTGACTCTAGTCACGTATACTAAGTCTTTTTTATTAAGATACAAGGGCAACTAAAAACTTTTTTTTCTCAATAATATTCCGGTGGTGCAGATGGTGTTAAATAATTAGGCCTAAACTGTGTAAGTGGCATGTCATCTCTCTGTGAAGTGTAATGAAAAAATAAACGATTACCAAATCTGATTTTTATTTGTTTAAAAGAATGTGTAGTTTTTCTGTGGTTTCCTGTACCCCTATCCTTTTTCCCTCTGCTAAAAAACTAGCCTTTAGTTCTTCAACATTCACGGGAGTCTGACTACGCATTTTATTTTGTATTTCAGATTTCATTTGTTTGTAGTTATTTAAATCATCTTGGACGCGCTTAAATTCTTCATCATCAACAAAATTATCATTCAATGCCTTACTGATAATAAGTTTAAGACTGCTCAGCTTTGCACCCGCCAAAGTACTCAATGCTTCATGTTTTTCTAATTTCGTGTGAAACCTCTTGTTTAAGGCCTCCAAACCAAAGCAAGCCAGGCATGTAGCAACGCTAACACCCTCAACTGCTATTCCAGCCAAACTCCCAATTCCTGTGGCAAAAAGAACAATACCCCCTACAGAACAACCAGCCGAAAAAGCACCAATAGCCATAGAAGTGTTTTGTACAGAATTGAAAACGGTCTTATACCGTCTTTTGCACCGTGAATATTTCGCTTCTTCTCCTTCCAAATATTTCAAAGCTTCTGTAATATTATTTAATCTGAATGCATCTGCCTGTAATGTTTTATCTGATGCAATTGACATATGCGGATCAGGCACAAATGATGACACAGTCTCATGCGTCGGTAGTTGCGGATAGAAGTTTACCATTTTTTTTATTCACAAATATTTTTTTAATTTTAATCAGCAATTACATTTTGCAACTCTTCAAAAGTATACAATTTGTTAGCATAATAAAATGCAACAAGATCAATGTGTTCAAGGTTTATGTAAGTTAGACGAACAAAAGTTGTTTTGTCGACCACCACCTTGACAGCTGGAACACTGCTCGAAACATTAATAACATCATTATTTTTTGTAATAGCAATAAAGACCTTTGATGACTCTGCCACTGTGTCATTCCATGTAAGTTTAATTCCTTGTGCAATTTGAGCCTCTTTAGCAGTAGTTACTGATCTCATGATAATTTCAAATACTATTGTCGCTTCTCTTGCGATGGGAAAGTTTATTGGTGCAAACACGACCTTCGCATCAGACCTACCCTTCCTATGTGTAAGAAGATATCTCCGTCTCTCATAATTTTCAACTTTCAGTTTTTCTCTGCTATTGTCGTCTGGGGCAAAGCTTGGAACAAGACTTACAATAAGCGGCCCCGAGTTAACAACCTTCCTAAACACTAAGGCACCTTCATCATCAGTGTATACATAAGGACTAATAAATTCCAACTTTATGTCCCAGTCAATTGTGGGTGGTGGAACAGGCACAAGCGAAACAACCCACTTACTACCTACATGTATTAAGTTGTAGGGCACATTATTTACAGGTGGAGTAGGTACAGTAACATCACGTAGCTGACCAAGTTTAGGAATCTGTTTTTCACCGTATTTCATGTCAACAATTACTTTCCTCTTGTACATGCCATTTAAATCAAGTTCAAAACCATATATTTCTCCAACATCCCCTTCCTTCTCAAAATCCTGGACGTCTGCCAAATCTTTCAACTCTGTAACCGGACACGCAACTGGTATGATTGTTCGCTTTGGACCAAGACCACTCATTTTTATAAACAAAAATAAAATTATTTAACTTCTAACACTACACTAAAATCATGCATAAGAACTGGTTTGTCATCCTGATTAGTTACAGATATACTCAGTGACTCAAAGAAACTAGAACCTAATTTCTTAAACTGCAAATTAGGAAATCTAACAACTACACTTTCACAATACGGAGCAGTTCCAGTAGGTAAGCATCTCAACAAAGTTGAAGGCTTTCCATTGTGTACATTCTCAGATGTGTTTAGTTCTTTCAAATAAACATTTAGCACTGTGTGTACTGACAAATTGACAGGACGTTTTCCAGTTATTTTAAGTTTTTTTGTCTTCATTGTTATAATACCAAACTTTAATTCACCTAAATCATCTGATCTCCACCAATCTTCATCGATATAAAATCCAAGTAAATATGCAAATCTATCTGAGATCTTTAACCAATTTTGTGTCGGAAATTCTAATGTAACAAGTAGGTTAGCTGGATTTAAAGTTGCTTTAATTTTAAAATTACTTTGAAACCATTCAGCTATAGTACAAAAGTCATAATACCCAGGTGGTAAAGCTTCAGTCTTACCATCTAAATTTACTTTATTATATATATCATCTTCTACATTAAACCATTTTACTGTGTAGAACATTTCATGGATAGCTACAGCCTTACTACCATCACGATTATCAATCCCATTAGTTAACCACACTGGTTTGCTTGTGTCAAGATTTGTTAAGGTAATAAACATTTTTATTATCTCATATAAAAAAAGGATGGAATTTAAATCACCAACCATTACCACTACAAACGCATTTCAATTTAATGTGGATGCCAAATATAATGTTGCACCTACTTATGAACAGAAAATAATTCAGTTAAATCAGCTTGATATAGCTGTAAGCGAACAAGATTTATTTCAAGTGAAAGTACCAAATCCATTTGACCATTACCTAAACCCTCCAATAACAGATGACTCTACTGCAAGAAAGTGGTCCTCAAGTCCACTACAGATGTTTCAAAACCAACTCAACTTTGCCATACTATGTTCAACTACAGGCTGTGGTGTTTCATTTACAGACCACTTGAATCACTCAAACAAACTGATTAGGTCTGTCTATCGTTTTCATGTTTATTACCAGCTTAGACGTATACTGTCAGAACTGCATACACCATTACCCACTGAATCCAGTTTCAACAGGTATAACAACCCCATGGATATGAAAGCGTTTGAACGCATTTGTAATGAATTTAACAAAAGCACTAAGTATGACTTCACACAAAAACTTGATGATCACAATGGTATGGGCACATTGTATTATGCTATGAGTCACAGACAATACCCTCAAGATTACTACCCTGGGTACACTTCATTCTCATCAAAATCACAAGTCTGGTTAGGATCAATAGAGCAGAAGCAGACTAACGCCTGGACCAAATTTATTTTAGATAAATCTGACGGGTTTACTCAAGCGGGAGTTGAGCGCGTCAATGAGTCTATCAGAACATATGTCTGGTGTTTACTAGGAGCACAATCACTAACAAAATCAAATATTTTGAATGGAAGTGGTAAATTTGAAGCACAAAAACAGTTTCTTGCAAATCTTGAAGATTCAATTAATTCAACAGTAGATCTCCCATCAAGCATACAGCGTTACCAAGACGTTCTCAGATATGCGAGATCAAAAGTTGACTTTGTAGTTGGTATCGGTTTATACATGTTACCATCTGACCTTCAACTCCAAATGGGTACAATAACAAATTATAATAATGAAATCATTGTTGCAGGTGTTGGTCAAAAACTCGGACTCAATCACTCTGTAAACTTAGGAGCAACCACTGCGCATGTACAGACATTAAAATCATTACAGGTGGTTACTTCCCCTGCCCCACCACTGACACCCATACAGCCAGTAACGCCGCTACCAACCCTTGACACACATGAATCAGAAAGAACCGCATTGATAATAGGATTAACAGGATTAGGTATATTACTTCTTTATCTGTTTCATTAAATAACCCACCATTAACCCTCCTACTGTCACCAAAAAGACCCACACATGCTCCGCCATAAACCCTACTGCCTTTGCCGCTGTACTAATCAACCAGCTGACAACCGTGCCTATAATGCCCGGTAACGAGTCTACTGCTTTCAGAGCCAATTTTTTAAGCAAGTCTGATATGTGAGACAACTGTTTCTTTACCCATGACTGTAAATCTTTTGGGTCTGTTGGTGGTGCCGGAGGTGCCGGGGTTGGTGGTGTTGAACCACCGGGTCCACCAGCACCGGAGACAGCCAACACAAAAGTACTGATAATAAATCCCAGAGCAGTAATTAAACTGGCAATAGTAATACCCTGTTCTCTGAAAAGTGTTTTCAGTCTCTCAGCCAGAGTAGTGTCTTCGTGAAGTATTTTCTGAATAGTTTCTCTAATCCTGTTAACTTGGGTTTTAAGTTTTTGTCTCCCGATACTAATCGCTTCTAATAGTCCAGATCTTTCTATCTGCAAATCATTTAATCTGTGTTGGATTCTTTCTTTCATTTCTGTGTCAAGATTCCCATTGTCTGCTGTAGCCAGTTTTTCTTTTTCACGTTCAATGTGTTTATCAAGCTCATCTAGTTTGGCAACATTATTAACCATCTCACCTCTTATTGACTGCAGTGATTTATCTAACCCTATAATCTCTCTCATTGACAAAGGTGGGTCATCTATTGTTTTCATAGCATCATTTAATTGTCCTTCAGTAAATGAGGTTTCTTGTATCACTGTGTTTGCTATTTCTGGTAGGCTTGTTACTGGTGCCATTTCAATTTGTTGCCCTGTTGGTAACTTTGTTTGCGTGTCTTGAAGCACACTAACCAGTCTTGGCGTGACAGGAGACCCTCCAATACCAAGTTGACGCAAGGCACTAACACCACCTTCATTTTTTATTGTACTTGAAGCCCTAAACCTACTAGGGTCTTTTTTGTTAGTCAATAGTACTTTTCCTTTGTCAACAGTATTTAAATATAAATGACCCTTGCCATCAAGTTCAAACTGATTAGGGTCTATGTTGTCTGGGCGGCCACCAACATGATCATAAAACGAGTTCACTTTGGTTTCTAACAGTTCGTGACGTAAACTGTAAATATTTCTTGTACCAGTCATATCTGTCATATCTGTCATATCTGTTGTATTACCAAAATCATACGTGTCATCCATTTCAAAATCTTCATGATTCAATCCTCCTGCTGCCATTGTTTTATTAATTTATTATTTTTTATTGTGCATAATAAAAATGACACAGTCTTATGGATCAAAGTTAGACCCATACAGAAAACTACGTGAGCCTCTGGGTGTTAAGGCCATTCAACAATCGATAGTCATCACGAACAATCCAAGTACCATAGACCAGAACCAAACACTTACAGTTAAGTTTCCAAACCTAGGTCCCAGTGACGTTATTGTTCCTGGCACTGCACGCCTAGCATTTAATATTGAACTATCATCAGATGCAGACGTAAACAGAACACTGGTTGACAATCTTGGCAGAGCAATTGTTAGAACTATTAAAGTAAAACTTGAAGGACAGGAAGTGTTTAGTCTTGACGACTCTGATGTGTTTTACTGTTACAAAGACCTTTGGCTCACAAGAGAAGAACGAGAAGATCGTATTTATCAAGGCATACAGCCAGATAAAGTTGGTAAACTTCGAATCAATGCTGGAGACAAAACAACTACTGGGGTACCAAAGGAAGTTATTATAGCTGAAACATATGGAACTAGATTTTACATTCCACTTGAGTTTGAAATCCTCACAGCTCATCTGCCTTATTATCAAGGGGCACTGAATGACCGTCTGAGCTTTGAACTAACCTTCAATGACTACTCCAAAGTTATAAAATCATCTGCCACTGATGCAACATACAAGATCTCTAACATTTCCTTGGAATATGAAATTGTCACACACACTGATCTAGCCAGACTCATTCAAAATCAGTATCAGTCAAGACTGCCAATTTATTATGACAGGGTGATTAGACATAGTTTAATACCCAAAGACAAGAGTGACCCAATGTGGAACATAAACTTGAACACACCAGCTAGGTCACTGAAAGGTATTCTTATGTTGTTTGAACCAGCAGATCCATACAAAAGGGATTCAGAAAAATTCTACAATCCTAAGATTACACATTTGTCCTGCACAATTGAAGGCCGTCCTAATCAAGTGTACGCGTCTGGAATGTTACCATACCAGCACTACGATGAGATCGCAAAGTATTTTGCAGGAGGAAGGATTAGAGATAAACCTGCAAACATTGCGTGCAAAGATCTACATCTGTATGATGTTAGGATCGGACAATATCTTACAAACAAATATGCACTGTGGTTAGACCTTCGCAGTACAGATGATGATTATCTTCATGGGTCAGGACGAACTGTCGAGAATGGTAGTGATGGAATAACAATTCAGATACAAAAGAAGGTTGAAACTGCTGCAGCCATAAACATATATTTGTACCTGATATATGACACACAACTCAATATTGCAGAAAGCAGACTAAGTGGACACATATATTAAAATTATATTCTGTATTAAAATGAACCGGAGCTTAATGACCCTTGACCCACACTGTGGATTGTTTTGTGGTGCCACAGGGTGTGGGAAAACTGAATTTGTACTTGACTTATTACAAACAAGATACATCCACCATTTTGAAAACATTGTAATATTTTGTCCTACAATCAAACACAACAAAGCTTATCACAACCGTTTATTCATTTGGACTGACAGCAACATATACTTAGTTGACCCTGAGAAAAAACTGAATGACTACCTACAATATTTTTACAAGCAATTTGAAGGACAGCCAACTTTGTTTATTGTTGATGACTGTTCTGCAGAGAAAGACATTGTCAAGAAGAGAAACACATTAGCAGAACTTGCTTTCAGTGGCAGACACGCAAACGTCAGTGTATGGATTCTCACACATAAATATAATGCTGTACTGAAAGATTTTTGAGAACAGTTAAAGTTTATCTGTTTGTTTTACTGTAAGGATCGTGACAGCTTCGAAGACTGTCTCAGAGAAAACGATGTCATCCCAAATAAGCATGAACGGGATGATGTGAAAAATAAACTGAAATCAACTAAGCATCTAAAGCTCATTTTAAAGACAGATCAGCCCACAGGGTATGGGTTAGTAAATTGATGTAAATTAATTTATACATTTGTTTGTCCAATAAAAATGACAGACGGACAAATCATACAGGTGCTTGATCTCACACACCTTTTCAAAGATGTTATGCACTTTACTGACTTAATATCACCCAAACAGACTTACATAAGCCTTTCAGCACCATCAGAAATATATGCTACATATAGTGTGACTTTGGATTATGTCGACGAGCATCCAGATGTGGAGCGCATGACAGTTGATTTAAAGACACCTACTTTTAAAGTTAATGATACCAACTATGGTTGGTTAGGAGAAGTTTGTTATAGCATATTTAAACAACTGCGCAAACTAAATGTTTATATTGACAGTGTTACAGTTAATAAAGTGGTATTACACAAGGTGAGCAAGCAGAGCCAGATTTAATATTTTTTATTTTATTATTTTGTCGGACAAATAAAAATGACGGACAATTCACAAAGCCCTGGCCCATCAAACCCTGGCTCATCTGGTTTAAGAAACGTGTTTCACACAACAAACTTGCCTATATCCAATACTAACAATGTTTATGAATCAATAGAAAACTCTTTTTCTGTCATACAACAAAATCTTATCACAGGCAGTGTTAAGATTCAGATTGTTGCGAAAATCGAATTCATTAGATTGGACGGTGAATTAATTGTATCGTATATATCAACAAGACAACACACTGTTAACACAAGAAGGGAATTAGAGAACGTGTTTAGAGACAGACTATTACCTGACTTTCTCCAGGCAATCGACAGTGCAAAAATGAAGGGGTCTGGTTGGCACGAAGGACATGTACATGAACTGCAACTAAAGCAGTCTAGGTATCATCCTATATTAGGTAAAGCATGGATACCACTGCCAACAGAGGTTGCAAACAAAAAGGCTGTTAACATACAGAACAAAGACAATTTCTGTTTCATGTGGTGTGTGCTTGCTAAACTACACTTTGTGAGGTCAAGACCTGATCGCGTATCTAACTACATCAAATTTGTAAATGAACTCAACTTTAGTGGCATTGAGTTCCCTGTTAAAATAGAGGACATAGACTTGTTTGAAAAATTAAATCCTGGTATATCTGTGAATGTGTTTGTGTGGGATAATGAATCTGAGAACAAGTTACAACCAATTAGAGTGTCCCCAATTGCTCCAACCTACGGTCAGTCAGAAGATAAACATGTTGACATGTTGCTAATCGGTGATGACAATAACTTTCACTACACAATTATCAGAAATATGTCACGTCTAATTCATGGACATACAACAAAACACAATGGCAAACAGGAAGTTTGTAAAAAATGTTTACAGAGATTCTCTTCTATTAAAATAGCACATAATCACATCCTACATTGTAGGTCACCTGATGACATACAAACTGTACTTAAGTACCCTGATCCTGGTAGTCAAGTGTATTTTAAGAACTATGGGAATCAACAAAAGCTGCCGTTTGTAGTGTATGCAGATTTTGAATCATTAGTTGTTCAATATGAAGGTCCTGTTCCAGAATCATTACCAAAGACTATAAAACTAAGTGACCAAGTGGTGTGTTCTTTTGGATACATTCTTGTTAGGTCAGACGGTCTTCATTCAGAGCCTGTTATCTACAGAGGTGAAAATGCAGCTTGTCTGTTTTTAACAGAAATGAGACAACTGTATAGTCAGGTAGTACAATATCTCACAACATGTCAGATGCCTCTGGTGATGACAGAAGAAGACAAACTAAAATTTGATACAGCAGAGAAGTGTTGGATTTGTGAACAACCTTTAGGTGGTGATAAAGTTCGTGACCACGATCACATAACTGGGCGTTACAGAGGAGCTGCACATAATAATTGTAACTTGTTATTAAAAATAGATCCTAAGACATACAAGTTACCAATCTTTTTCCACAATCTCAAAGGGTATGATTCACACATTATCATGCAGGCTGTAGACGAGTCGTACAAAAACATAAGTTGTATTGCCCAGACAACTGAGAAATACTTGACTTTTAGGTTAGATAAATTAGCATTTTATGACTCCATGCAACATTTGTCTTTAGGGTTGGCTAGTCTGGCAGAAGGACTGACTGAGTATCCAATAACGAGTAAATATTTTGAGCCAGACTTGATTAAGAAAGGTGTTTATCCGTATGAGTACATTGATCACTGGGTTGTGTTTGAAGAAACAAGACTGCCACCAAAAGAGAAATTTTATTCCACACTAACTGGTAAAGGTATTTCTGACTCTGAATATCAGCATGCACTTGATGCGTGGGGGAAGTTGGGGTGTCAGACAATTGGTGACTACCACGACCAGTACTTGAAAGCTGATGTTTGTTTGCTAGCAGACGTATTTGAAAGTTACCGTGAAAAGGGTTTGTTGCACTACAGTCTTGACCCTGCCTGTTACATAACTAGTCCTGGCATGACATGGGATGCATTTTTGAAATCCAGTAAGATATTTATAGACCTGTTGTCTGATCGTACGATGGGTGAAATGGTGGAACGCGGATTGAGGGGTGGTATTAGTATTGCAGCTAATAACTATGCCAGAGCCAACAATAAATATTTGGACGCCCATGGTGACCTTGGGTTTGACCCCTCAAGGTCAAGGTCATTCATTACGTACCTTGACTCGAACAATTTGTATGGGTTCGCAATGTGTGAGTTATTGCCCTTGAAAAACTTTTGTTTGTATGATTTGTCACAGTATGACATAACAGACATAACTAACAATATTATGAATCTTGACCGAAACGACGTGAAGGGTTGGATCTTTGAAGTAGACCTAGAGTACCCACACCATCTACACGATTACCACAATGATTATCCGTTAGCTGTTGAGAAAATGAGTATGACAGGGAAAAAAGAAGACACTAAACTTGTACCAAATTTGAATGACAAATTCAATTACGTTTGTCACTATCGTTTGCTGCAGTTTTACATCAGACACGGGTTAGTACTAAAGAAAGTTCACAGAGGAATTCAATTTGATCAGAGTGCTTTCATGAAAGATTACATAATGAAGAACACAACCCTCCGTGCCAGAGACGGCAACACTGCATTTGACAAAGACTTCTTTAAGCTTATGAACAATGCCCGTTTTGGCAAGACAATGGAAAATCCTCATCACAGAAAAGATGTGAGACTGGTCACAACTGAATTGGGCGCAATTAAACTTACAGGTAAGCCACAGTACACAGGGTATAAAGAATTTCATTCATCATTGTATGCAGTGTCACTCAAAAAAAGATTGTTAAACTGGACAAGCCAGTATTCATTGGTATGGCAATTCTTGAATTGTCAAAACTGGTGATGCTTGAATTTTATTATGATTACTTCAAATTAAAGTATCCTGAGTGTCGGTTGTTATACACTGACACTGACTCTATGATCATTGATGTGTGTACTGAAGACTTTTATGAAGACATGAAAACAGAACTACACATGTATGACACGTCTGATTACCCTAAAGACCACCCGCTGTTCAGCACACAAAACAAGAAAGTGCCTGGTAAGTTTAAGGATGAACTAAATGGTGTGCCAATAGTTGAGTACGTTGGACTGAGATCAAAAATGTATTCTATACTGCACCAGAAGGGTAGTCAGTCGAAAGCCAAAGGAATAAAAAAAAAAAACAGCAATAAAAAATAAAGACATTCATCATGAACATTACAAGCAAGTGTTAGATGGTGCATTGATGCCTGATTATCCAAACAAGTCACTGAGATCAAACAAACATAATCTTGAAATGATCCAAACACATAAGAAGTCACTTGCAGTTGGAGACACGAAACGAGTGTTTTTCAGTAAGGAAAAGGCTTATGCACCTGGTCATTACAGACTCAAGTTATCTGAAGACATTTGTGATGAACTGGTTGATGAATTAATTGACGACTTAGTTACTGAAATGAGTAACGGTGTCTGGGGGAATAATCTGTAATTCTTCTCTGACAAATGCCCTCTGGGGCGCAGGGTCATACAGATAATATATTGTTGCGTCAAGACTGGGGACTATTTTTTTTATATTGTGTACAGACGTTGACCAGATGGGGTCTGTCGCTCTGCGCTTTATGTCATTTTCAGCTTCACCTGGTTGATATAAATATCTCACCTGTTTAGTAAACAAACTTGTGTCTGGAGGTGGGGTTGACCCTTTTTTTGGCTCTGTAATTGTTTTCATTTTAATAGCATCAGCAGGCTTTGGGTGCCCTTCGTTATTCATTGCTTTTATCACATGTGGTAATCTCTTAACCCACTCAGTGTTACGGGTGTCATGCATGAGTTCCTTAGAATACTGGTAACTGAAAAGTCTCTCTGACAACTGTTTGTTGAAGTTTTCTACAATTGCCTGCGATCTGTGTACGCCTGGAATACCGCGTCTGACCAGTACGCCATGCTTCGCAAATAACTGATTAACAGCACCTTTGAATTCTGATCCGTCATCGACCTGCAATAGTCTGGGGTATCTTAAATGACCTCTTTTATAGATACTTGATAAAGCAGTCGCAACTGTGGTAGCAGTTTTATCAGATATGGGTTCAGCGTCTTTGTACCTTGAAGCGATGTCAACAACAGTCAGTGCGTAGTTGTATCGTTTCTTTCTTATTGTGTCATGTGGTAGGAACAGGAGGTCCATTTGGTGCATGTCATTAGGTGATGTGTTCTCAAAATGAGGCCTTGTTATCTTTCTTGGAGCAGGGAGATATATCTGCCAAATTGCCTGTCTCTGTAACCATTGTTTGACCTGATTGAGTGTTATATCTCCGCCCACAGCGGCATGTAATTTCTGAATAGCTGTTGCTCCTTTCCAATAGCCTGATGGAGAGTAATATATTTTTGATAGTTTATTTTCGGCTGCCATTTTTTCTAGCAATGAAAACTCCTGTAAAAAATACAAATGTCATTCCCACTAGAACAAAGATTATCTCCCCGTTTCTTTGTTCTGTACTCGGTTTGTAATAGTCACTTAGTTTTGGTTTCGGTATAGACATGTCTTCATCTGTGACTAAAAAATATTCCCTGATTGCTTCGTCTGTATTTAAAAACGTATGCTGTGCGTGGTTTTCTAGACGGAGTTTTTCATTGATAAAATCAAGTTTCTCTATTCTATTCTTTTCATAATCCTGTTGCGCTTGTGCATTGATTGATTGATTGTACATTGCTTAACGTCCCGACAGCAACAAGGCTTTCTCAGGACGTGCCTGCACTGCTTGTGAAAAAAAACAACCAACTAAACAGAACATTGAATGTATGTCGCCAGCCGGTCAAACACATTAAATAAACCTAACACATGGGGCCTAAATAAAGCTAAGACCATTTAGCAACACACATCCAATATCAAGAGCTACAGGCAGTGCAGACAGTAGGGAGAGTTTAAAAAAGGCAAATACAGGTGAATGGACCTCGGGTAGACAGAAACACATGCCCCAGAATAGAGAGAAAACCCCACCCTGTGGGGCTGACCAGGGTGACCCTGGGAACTAAAAAATACCTAACCCCACCCAAGTCCCCCAGGGCAGTTAGTTAGTTAGTTATTTGGGTTTAACGCCGAGCAGGCGACTAAGGCCATCTCACGGCGGGATGGGTAAAAATCTGGTCAGCCAGACTAAAAGCAAGGTCTTAAGACAAGATGTAAATATAGATTAAAAATCTCAGGCTAAAATGTCGCACATGTCTTTAAAAGAAATGTCTACAGACTCTCAAAAAGGGCAAATAAAAAAGATTCACATAGTCTATGAATGCTCAAATCTTGTTAAAAATATTGCATGCTCGCAAGAAATTGAAGATTTTGTCCGGGGGAACATCCCGGAACAAAACCTTCAAGGAGTCTGCTGTAAAGTGTTTATATCTGGTGTCAATTAGGTCAGCACAATACAGCAAAAAGTGTCGAACAGAAAACTGCTCATCACAGGCAAAACACCATGGACGCTCATCCTGTTTAAGTAAGTAAGAGTGTGTAACATACGTGTGCCCGATGTGGAGCCGAGCAAGGACAGTCTCCTCACGGCGGCTGCAGCAGCGGAAAGGTAGACTGTCAGACAACTTAGGAAGAGCGTCATGAAGCTTGTTCCCTTCCTCTTTGTCCCACTCGAACTGCCACTCGCGGGCCACGTACACACTAATCACAGGTTTAAAATCACTATAGACAGTCTGTGTGTCAGGGACAGGGTCACTGCGGGCACTGTTGGCAGCAGAATCTGCGATTCTGTTGCCTTCGATGCCCACATGGCCTGGGACCCAAATAAAAATGATGTCATAATATTCCTTCATCAAGTCCGCGTAGAGCTCTCTAATCTGCACCAGCAGTGGATGGTCTGTTCCCGCGCCCTGAAGGGCTTGCAGGGCAGAAAGAGAGTCAGACAGAATCAGGAAGTTCCTTTCCCGAGACTGATAGGCATGCTTGAGTGCTAGCAGAATGGCCTGCAGTTCTGCACTAAATACAGAGGAATGGTCAGGGAGACGGAGCTTAAATGGGCGTCTAGGATGGCGAGAGGACACTGCAGCCGCAGCCACTCTTCCATCCTCAGACTTGGACCCATCCGTATAAAGACGACAATAGCCAGGAAAAATTGAAAGGAGTTCATTGAGGCTCTGTTGGTATATGGCTGGTGGAGTACAATCCTTCTTGTGGGCAGTCAAGTCCAGCAAGATGTCAGGAACTGGTAGTAGCCAGGGTGGAGTGACGTGTTGCAGAGATTCCGAAACTTTGTCCAGGTCCACTCCGGCCGCCTGCAGATGAGGTCGGACACGGAAGGAAAGTGGACGGACAGCTCCCGGGTGGGCATCGTAAATCTCTGCAAACGACGGGTTAAAAACACAATCATAGGCAGGATTTTCTGGATGGGCCTTCAGCTTCAGAACGTAGCTGAGCATGAGGCGGATGCGGCGGAGCCTGAGAGAAGGCTCCCCTGCCTCCGCATACAGACTAGGAACTGGAGATGTCCTGAAGGCTCCCAGACATATGCGCAGACCTTGATGGTGAATTGTGTTCAGACGCTGCAGAACAGACTTGGAAGCCGAGCCATATACCACAGAGCCGTAATCCAGTTTGGACCGAACAAGGGCCCGGTACAGTCGAAGTAAGACGATGCGGTCTGCACCCCAGTCAGTACGACCAACGACACGAAGAATGTCGAGGGCCTTCCAACAAGAGGTTCTAAGGTAGTTAACATGGTTGCAGAAGGTCAATCTTTTGTCAAAGATGACCCCCAAAAACTTTGCCTCTTCGGCCACCTTAATTGGCACACCAGCAATGCTCAGGCTAGGTTCTGAAAAAAATTTCGTCTGGTTAGTAAAATGCACACAGACTGTCTTGGAGGGCGAGAATCTGAATCCATTGAGAGACACCCACCCCTGGATTCGATCAACACACAGCTGCAAGCGCCTCTCAAGGGACGCAAGTCCTCGACCTCGTGCACACAAAGCAAAGTCGTCCACAAACAAAGAGCATTCAGAATCATCCTTGACGGCCTTTACAATGTTATTTATTTTAATGCTAAATAAAACAGGAGATAGAATACTGCCCTGCGGGACACCCATCTCCTGTTCAAAGGAGTCGGAGAGGGTGGAGCCCACACGGACATGGAACGACCTGTTGGACAAAAAATTGTGAATAAAAACGGGCAGATGCCCTTTAAAACCCATGTCCGACAAATCAGACATTATACCATGCTTCCAGGTAGTGTCATATGCCTTTTCAAGATCAAAGAAAATTGCATAGACATGCTGCTTGTTGACAAAAGCATCTCGGATAAAAGACTCAAAGCGGACTAGATGGTCAGTTGTACTACGGAAGCGCCGGAAACCGCACTGGAGGTCTGCGATGAGACCCTGTGACTCAAGATGCCACACCAGTCGGGCGTTGACTAAGCGTTCCATAGTTTTACATAAACATGATGTCAAAGCTATTGGCCGGTAGTTGCCCGGGTCGGAAGGATCCTTACCCGGTTTGGGAATTGGCACAACCACAGCCTGGCGCCAAGATGGCGGAAAATGACCGGTTATCCAGATATGGTTAAAGGCCTTGAGAAGTACAAGGAGTGAATCCTCAGGCAGATGTGTTATGAGCTGATAATGGATGGTATCTAATCCAGCAGCAGAGTCAGTACATTTCTGCAAGGCTTGCTGCAATTCTGAAAACGTAAAAGGGGCATTATAGTCTTCCAAGTTATCCGATATAAAATCACAAGCACAAGATTCTCGCTTCTCCTTCTCTCTCTGGAAGAAAGGTGAATAATGCTCTGTTGAAGAATTATGGGCAATGGTGGAGGCAAGCAAATTGGCCACAGCCTTTTTATCTGTGACCAAACTGGCACCATCTCTAAGATGGCCGACAGAAGCCGAGCCACCCCTGCCCCTAATTCTTCGAACAGCCTTCCAGACTTTTTGGGACGGAGTCCTAGAAGATAAAGATGAGACGAAGCGTCTCCAGGAAGCACGGCGTTCACGTTTAAAAATGTAACGGGCTTTCGCCCGCTGTCTTTTAAAGGTTAAAATATTTGCTTGCGACGGATTACGAAAAGCACGTCGCTGAGCAGATTTGCGCATTGTTTGGGCCTTGCGGCACTCTTCATTGAACCATGGTACTCTCGGCTTCCGAGGGAGTGATGTGGAAGTTCTAGGGATGGTTTCACCTGCAACCTCCAACAAAATAGAAGTAAAACAAGAAACAGGTTCTTCAGCTGACATGACCACCTCCTCTGTAAGACGAGACTGACAGAGAGAGGCAAACAGAGACCAGTTAGCTTTCTTGAGATTCCAGCGCCCCACCAGCGAATCCTCCTCACAGCTGACCGATGACAGGACTACTGGGAAGTGGTCACTACCACACAGGTCGTCGTGAACCTTCCAGTCAAAGTCCAGCATGAGAGAAGGATCACACACAGTGAGGTCTAGAACAGAACTAGATCCGGAACCTGAGTTAGAGTATGTAGGTGAGCCATCGTTAAAGACACATAGGGTAAGTTGAGAAAAAACATCTTCTAACATCTGACCTCTGCCATCATAGTGGTCACTACCCCAAAGGTGAGCATGACCGTTAAAATCCCCCATGAGAATAAAGGGAGGGGGCAGTTGATCTACTAAGTTAAAAATATCATTGCTACAGACCCGCAGTGATGGTGGCAGGTAAATACTACATATGGTTATGGTCTTTTTTAAGGTAACCCGAGCAGCAACAGCCTGAAGACAGGTGTCGATGCTAACGGGGCTACATAAAATTTGGCTACTAATGAGAAGAGCCGCTCCACCCGAGCGCCTCTCCGAATCAGAGCCTTTATGTATAACATTAAAACCATTAAAAGACACAGGGTCAGAAGTCTTCAGGTAAGTCTCCTGAAGAGATATTACTGAGGAGTTATAGAACTTGACTAAAAGACGTAATTCCTCAAAGTTAGCTCGAAAACCACGACAATTCCACTGAAGCAAAGAGTCCATGATTAAGTCTTATCTGGGGGTAAGGAGTTTTTCCCCCCTTTTTCCTTTACCTTGGAAGGAGTTGAAGAAACAGAGGGGGGCCGGCTCCCGGGCCTCCTCTGGTTCCTCGGAGAGGAAGGGGGTGGAGCTGCCGCAGCATCAGCAACAACAACTTCCACTCCCTCCATCCGCTCCTCCAGTGCAGCATATTTGTTTTGAAGGGGGACATCTGTGTTCCCCTTCTGGGCCCGTGCGCACAGCGGTCCCATAGATTTCTTAGACTTCTGGTCCTGGGCAGCGTTCCTGCCGCTAGAGTTAGCGGCCTTAGAAGGCTGACCAGAGCCAGAAGCCTTTGGAGTTGACTGACTAACAGGTTTGGGTGGGGGCTGAGGCTTAGGGGCAACAGAAGGCGGCACAACCGGACCGGCAGTGTCCGCCTTCTGCGTTCCCTGGCTCCTTGTCACCACCGGAGGAGGGTTACTCTCCAGGGGCGAGAGGAGCCGAGGCTCCGCCCCCAACCAAGAAGTTGGGGTCTGACATGAAAAGTCTTTGGTGGGGCGCTTGCCTGCCACCGCTGCACTAAAAGTATACACTGAGGTGTTAGAGGTTGGGGCAGCCGCAGCTGCACCAGGGCCTTCAACCAGTTTTTTGGCATCCAGAAAGGACAGCCCCTTCTCCACACGCACCTGCTGAATCTTGCACTCGGATATCCAACGAGGGCATTTCTTATCCGAAGCCATATGCGCCCCCTGGCAATTCACACACAGGGGGGTGGCTGTGCAGGACTCAGCAGAGTGTCCGGGCCTAGTGCAACGGGCGCATGAAGCCTCTGCCTGACGGCATGTCTTCTGCCCATGGCCATACTTTTGGCACTTAAAGCACCGGAGGGGAAGAGGGACGTACTTTTTCACTCTCAGGGAGTAGTAACCTCCCCAGATGGTAGTAGGAGGGGTGGGGGTGCCAAACGTCAGGATGATGGTAGGGAGACGGATCTCCCCACCACCTCGCTTGGAAGCGAAGCGCCTGACGCAAGTCACCCCCTGAGACTTAAGGTTCCTTACAAGTTCATCTTCTGACAGTTCTGCCAAAGCTTGATCTTTGATTACGCCTCTTATGGAAGAGAGCCCCAGTAGCCCGCTGGAGTGTGCCCGAGTACGGCACTCCACCAGCAAGTCACCAGACCTGAGGCGCTGGGCGTCAGACCTGCCAACACGGCTCCTGAGGGTCTCCCCCACCAGAAAAGGATGCAGCTTGGTAACTGGTTTCTCCTTCACCTTGCTATGGACAATGAGGAAGCGAGGCCATACGACCGACGCCTGAGGCGTCGCTTCCTCACAGTCTGAATCACTGTCATGTGCAATGTCGGTGTCTATGCGCCGTTTCTGTGCTAGTTTTGGTTTTTTGGTTTTATCCATATTATATTAGTAGAGATATTCATCCCCCGGGGGTCCCCGCCCGCCACCGAGCCCAACAAGGGAAAGTGCAAATGTCGGCGGGTCTCCAGCCGACGCACAATGGAGACTGCCCGAAAGATATACTCAAGGGGGTAAGCCCGATTGAACCGTTTGAGCCACCGCCTTCTATCACACCGTTGAATGCAGGGGAATACTGGCGTAAAGCACCTAATCAGCAGCAGAAGCTATAGCATGGTGCTCCGTATAGCAACCCGCACGTCAACAGTGGGATAGGGCTCAACGTGACAAGAGCCGATTGACTAGGCCGGTACGACTAGCCTCCCGTTTAGGTAGAAGTCAAGGCCGAAGTGGAGTGTTGGCACCAGTGAGCCGCAGCCCAAAGGGAACCTCAGCCACCAGGATCCTCTTCTCCCCCGACACGGGTCTCCAAGCACGGCAAACACTTGGGATCCAAAGGACCAAAAAGTCACGAGTATTTTTAAGGACCAATCCAACATGGTACGACCTAGGTTAGCACAGCTCCTTAAAAACCGGACCAGTGAAAAGGCTGAACAACATATCTGCTGACATCAAGTCCTAATCCTGGACAAAGATGGCACCCGTCCGCTAGCCCACTCAGTCAGGGACTGAGCGGACTACCCACCTACGCCACGTGGAGGCCGGTGCCGGGTAGGCCCCCCAGGGCAGACCCGGGTGGGGTTTGCTTGTGCAAGTTTCTCAGACGCTTCATTGTGACGTTTCATTTCTTCTGCACTCTCTTCTTTACCCATTTTTGAAAAGAGATAATTAGAGCCACTAAACGCGAGGGCGTTGAACATCGCTCCTCCCACAATAACAGCTATCGTCGCCATATTTATTTTATTTACATAGAAACATTTTCGGGAATAATTCCCTGCTTGACAAGAAAATTTTTTGTTGCAATTGATGCTGTAACAACTGCAATTAGCTTAACTGATTCTTCCAGATCCAATCTACTGAGGTCTGCTGATTTCATTTTGAGTAGACTTTTTCCCAGCATAGAAAACGCTACTGCTAGTCCACTGATTACTGCAGAGTGATACACAAGATTCATTATGTTTTTTGAGTCATTCATTTCTTAGGCAATAAAAATTAAAATAAATAATTTATTACTGCATATGAAATGGGTCTACAACTTTGGGTATTGTTGGTAATGTGGAGACTTCTGTTTTTGATGATGGAGTGTTTAAGTTTTTGGTCACTGTACGAGTCTGTGGCTTGTATTTTTTGTATAATTGGTAAGCTACAAAACCAGATCCGACAACAAATGCGGCAACTACATATTTTGCTGTTTCAGAATTAGACTGGGTTGAAGGTCTTTCACTTTGATGTGGGTGTGACAGGGGTATTGAGAGCCCTGCCAGTTCTGATGGTCCTGACAGTCCTAACGGTCCCAACGGTGTTGATGGCGGGTCACATACATGAGCCTTTTCTGTTAGCGCCTGTAGCTGTAACTTTTTCTGCTTGTTCCATTCGGCTAATCTTTTCCCTGCCTCAACCCTGCCTGCATTTTTAATTTTTGTCACTGTGTGAATCGGGGTCTATGCAGGGTCCAAAACAGGGTTCATCTGTGGGGTCGTTTGGGGGGTCGTCTGTTGGTCGTCCATTTTTATCAACAAAAAAATTTAATTTCGTAAAATCGATATGGCTGCTCGTTACTATTAATGTTACCAGTGGAGCAAGCAAATTACCAAACCTGTTGAATAAAAGGCAAGCTAATTTACCAATTGCACTCGTTACAATGGGGTTACTCTCGAGGTCATTTGTGAGATTTTCAATGTCTACAGGAAGAGCATAACTCACAACTTTTGAATACAAGCAGACAATTGATTTGCTCAAATCACGGGTCATTAGTTTAAATAAATCAGCAGCCGTGAGGGATTGTATATCTTCGGTTGAATATTGCTTTCCGAGATATGTTTTGGAATGACCAGAAATCACTACAGATAAAAGTCTTTCCCTTTTCGAATCTAAGTCTATGTTTTCTACAGCGCTGATATCATTTAATAATAGCAGTTCATCTGAATTCATTTTATAATAAAATATATTTTTAATAATAAGTGAAATAAAAATGCACTTACCTTTAAAACGAGGAGCTGTTTCGACTTAATTAGTCTCATCAGAAAGGTCAGAAACCTTTGACAGCTCAAAGAAGATGAAAAATGTTTAGTGGTCACCTATTTTGTACCAAAGACCACAGGTGTATTGCTCTCGGATGTGGTTTGTGTGTGTCTGTGTGCTGAGCTGTGGTACATCCCTAGAAAAAACACTCGAACATGGCATTTTCTTCCTGAAAAGCAATTATTGCATCAGCAATAGGTTTCATCTCTTCTTCAGTATTATTTAAGCTTGTGTTTAACTCCTGTACATTATCATTAAGTTTCTCCAATACTTTTTTAAAACGAGCCACTTTTTCATTACGAGCACACGACTGCTTACGAAGAAGACAGACTTGAGCAATCGCACTTCTTCCAGAATATTGTGTCATGATTGACTGTACCTAGCTCTAGGGTTTGGTTTTATACTAGAAAATATCTTAACACGCATTAGTTCCAAGGCACGCCAACAGTCATGTTCAAACTGGCTTGATTGTGCCTGATTTCGAAATGTGCAAAACGTGCGGAATAAAATCAGCTGACAAAACCAGGCAGTCTAACAAGCAGAGATATAAAACGCCACTCGTGACGCTCACTGTATGTCTTCAAAGAGCGGCAAATCAATTACTATGCCAACATTAAGTTCAATGCCTTTTGAAATGACCAGCAAAATCAACCTACACCCTTTGTCAGTGCATGCGTTAACAGTCATGTTCGAACTGGCTTGATCATGCCTGTTTCATTCTGTGTAGAAATAACAGTCAACAGTAAACACCCCCCTCAGCATAAAATACAAGAAGGTTCTTATCTTAAAGCTTTCTCTGTTTCCCAACAGGTTGCAAACTTATTTTAACTCTGTGTCTGTGAAGACTTCATGGTGTTTGTACATAGAGTGGGTATTTTCAAAAAACCCAGTCAACCCGTCCAAAATCTTTCGTCAGTGCTTGTAATGTTGTTATAAGCACAGACATAAAACAGAGCGGGGTAAAGGTGTATGATTACTGACTTTATGACGGGCCTCTCTCTGTGTAAGAAAGGGGTGAGATTGACTGTGTGTGTGGGTGTTGGCCATTTACATTTAATGGAGAATCAAACGGGTGAACACATAATTGGAAAAATTAAAAATTTCTTTATGAATACCGAGACAAGTGTGGTACATATCGGGTCAGGTTGGGTACATACCGATCTGATTCAAAAGATTTTGATCCCGGTTTCAAAAGGCAATCTAGTCCCGACATGAAAATGTGAATAATTGCAGGCCCTTTGTATTTTCAGAACAGGTCTATTCATATCTTACCTGAATTGAAGTGGGGGTCTTTCAGAACCAGTCAAGCGTAGACATGAGGTGTTTATGTATATGTAATTGCTTCGGGTTACAAGCACTGGTTTGTCCGGGTGTTTTGTCTATGGGGGGGGGGGGATTTGAAGTATTATTAACACTATGACTGAGTTAACCCCGTAAAATATTACTGTGGGGAAACATAAAATTGCAAATGTTTTAATATCAATGTTTGAGTGGTAACTTCCAATGGTATTTACTCTGTGTGGGGAACATGGGTAAGGATGGTTCATAAAGTTAATATTGAGAGGGTTAACTCAGTCATTATGATAATGAAGCTTCAATTCTCTCCTTCTTTCTTTCTCTCTATTAAACTTGCCTCTGATTTCCACTCACTGAAAATGATTCACCATTTTCTTCTCAACCTCTGTGAGACCTTTCAAGATATCTTGATTGGTGATCAATCCAATCTTAGCATTCTGGAAGTCTGATACCTTCATTCTCTGAACTTCTCCCCCTCGTTTTTGGTTGAAAAGTGATACAGCACAAAGAGTTGCTTTACCCACTGTTGGATAATCTTCCGAAACCATCCTTGTCTCAAGAAGCTGTTGGGCCTTCCTCACATCTTTACAAGATGGGATCAGCTTGGGTTTGTTCATGGTCATTTTCCCGACCAACTGGGCTGCTTTAGCGGACACACAATCATACCTGTCCCTGTTGAAGACAGAGTCAAACCGATGCGCCTCAGAGAGCTCCTGTCGCCACCTGTCATCTGAACCCTGCCCAAGCTGTTTGGATGCCTGTGACTGTTTGATCTGTGAACACTTTTTTTGGACTATGCGCATTGCAAGATTGCCTTTTTTGAACTGATGTGTGTCCTCATCAAAATCTGCTAGCTCTTTTACAGCCAGTACAACATGATCAAAGCTAGCTGAATTGATCACAGCATTTAAACTTGCGATTTTCATTTCTGACCTCACTCTGATAATCTTTAATAGTCTCCCTAACTCCCGCATCCTGGAGATGATTTGTCCAGCCGTGTGTTCTTCAATGTCCCTGCGGTCAAATAATCTCTTTCCATACTCAAGCAGCAAGGGGTCAGTTCTGATGAGATGGCTTATCTCATCATCTCTCTGCCTGGCTAATACCTTATGATAGAAGGAAAATTCAACGTCTAAGGGTATTGGAAGCATTAGCCGACCACGGCGTGCCGCCTCACCTCTCTTAGCGATCTGAAACCCTCCTGGTTTCTGACAGCAACGTTTTGAGTGTACAGAGATCAGCTTTTTTTTACAGAGACCTTTGCAATGGCTACAGGCGAGAAGGTCGTCTACATTACTAGTTTTGGTGCAATACTTTTGAATCAAACATCCTGATTTGTTTTCAAGAACAGCAACGTTATGCATGTAATCACCCTCATCTTGTAATCTGATCCATGCTTGACGTCTCTGCTTTGTCCCTTTTTTCATCAACAAAATTTTAGCAACGTCTGCCTCATCTGCATGGACATCTTGTAAGTGCGTGCTCATTTTCAAGACAAGCTTGCCACACAATTTGCATGCATGTTTCTTGTCCCATTTGTACTTTCCTTTCCCTCTCTGCGACACGTGCACACCTGTTACTTCTGTAATCACTCTTTCTTCACCCCCAACGTCATGTTCCTTCTGCCTATCCACATTCTCATTGCCACCCCCTAATTCACCCCCTAACGCCAATACAATACAATACTGTCTGTGTCAGAGATCCCAGTGATTGATGCCGACACACCGTCTGAATCCGGTGAGCTCGAGCCAGGAACAAACTCCTCATCATCACTGTCCTTGTATTGCGATGCTCTTGCACTCTCAGTCTCAGGTCCATCCCAGGCTCCATTTGCCAACTGGAGAAAAAAAGAAAGAAAGAAACAAAAGCTGCATTAGGACAGAAACAGCCCAGTTTTGGTTTAAGGGGCCTTGCACAAGAATAAAAAGAGTAATCCCGTGTATGACCGATTTACATATGTGTGACCTGGGTGACGAGGGCTGGCTTCTGCAGCAGCAAAATCCACGTTTTCTGAAAATGTAAGCAGTTTTCACACATCTGTCAACCCCGCGTGACCCTTGGAGAGAGGTCACTCAAATTGGTATGTTTAAAAAGGTCTTGCCACAAAGTATCCTTGGGCCAAGCTTGAAGAATGTGGCTTGAATAGTCTCCGAGAAAATGCCACTGTTAACTCATACTACCCCAGACACACCACAGCAGGATAAGGATCCACCATGATAGTTCAAGGGTGATGCTAGAATAGATTGGCGCCTACGTGCGCCAAGCTATTCTGGCATCACCCTTAAACTATCATGGTCGATCTGTGTCCTGCACTGCAATGCAGTCTTGAGAGAACAGGGGCAAAATTTAAGGATTTTGGTGTTGGGGTAGAATGAGTTAAAGTTTACCATGGACGACGGACGGACGACCAGTGGCCCAGAACATAAACTCACTTGCTTCGCAGGCAAGCCAATAATATGAAGATGATCATAGAATCACTTACCAGTTTGTAATTGGGGGCATTCCGCTGCCGTCTATGCACCCTCCTACCAGACGCACCCTCTGTGGAAGAGGCTGGGGGGTGGGGGGGGGGGGGCTATGATGCTGCAGCTGACTAATTTTGCCATGGGCCTTGGTCATGTGCCAGAAAGGGGCGTGCTTGTCCACTTCCATAGATCCCGATGGGTTTGGACATCCTGCTGCCATCCAGCACTGTGTGTGTGCAGAAAGTGCTGAGTGTGACCAAAATGGTGTTGCTGCAAACATGTCAAATACAACCATGTAAACCATTGACATTTTGAATCAGATATATACATAATTACTGCAGTACCACCAGCCCCCTACGAACAATAACTGGTAATACAGTAAAAAGCGACACTTCAGTAGCACAATCCGAAAAACCTGTTCGTGGAAGTCTGTTCTTCGAATCACGAGGCAGTTTTGCGTACGAGGATTGAAATCTGGCGCCATTTTTGTTTAAGTCATAGTGCATGCATGTGTCAAGTTACTTTTCGATCACAATCACACATGTCAGAAGAAAAAAAAATTGCGTGACACATTGACCTTGTAATGGTGTTATTGAACGAATTCCTTTCATTGAAGTAGAAAGCTTTTGTTAAAATCGTGGGGTTCTATTATCCTTTACTACAAGACTGAGCAGAAGACACCGACCGCCCGCGGCCGAAGCAGACGCCTCAGTTTTCTGGGTCAAATGGGTCATTATTGGCTGACTGTGCAATTGTATCGGATTGGGAGCATCTCTCAGTTAAATAACTGCACTGAACAAGTACATTTGGGCGTGCTCTTAACTAAGAAATATTGCATAAAGCTGTACCTCTGCAAACGGGAAAAAATGACCAGCGGGGACGAAAGATGCTAGAAAGGTAAAGGGAAAAGGAAACAACTCGGTTCATCAGTGTCACTGCGCAGCTGACCAATCAGTGATCATCAAGTTGATCTCAAAACACTCGCTTCCATGTGAACACACAGGTCCAGTGCGTTGCAGAAACACAACATTAAGTAAATCTCGTAAAATGGGGACATCCTATTTTTATATTTTTTTCTGACTTTTGAATGAAAGATAATGCAGAAACAACCCTCAGAAAAAATGGGTGCCTGACCTGGTCACCCAGAATTTTACACACACGCATTTTCCATAAAGATGGTAAAGAAAGTCACCCATTTCAGTGGTTTTGTGTACACACACACACACACACACACACACACACACACACACACACACACACACACACACACACACACGCGCACAATCAATCTACCTTTAACTAGTCTTCCGTCATAGGCTCATTTTTCAAAGAATCTACCTTGAAAGGATTTCTTATTAGATGTATTAGAAGTAATATGTATGACCCTTTTGACAAAAGGAAAGAGATGACTTCTGCACCAGCAAAATCATTGTTTTCTCAAAATTTAATCAGTTTTCACACAGCTGTCAAACACCCGTGACCCTTGACCTTTATGATATCATAGAGTTGACTGAGCTAGTATACATAGGAAGGTCTTTTTATCAGCAACCTTTGTGTCAAATTTGATTGAAAATTTTGCGAAAATGTTGATAATACCTACGATTTTATCAAAAATTGGCATTTTACACACATTTGCAATCCTGTGGCCCTCTCCAAAGGGTTATCCAAATCAGTATGCATAGATAGATCTTACCATCAGGTATCTCTGTAGCAAGTTTGGGTTAAAGTTGTGAGCAGTATTTGAGAAAAAAATAAATCTTCTGTCTCAATATTACTATTTTGACCTATTTCCTGAGCTCTTGTGACCCTTGACCTTTCCGAGGAATCGACCAAATTAGTATAAATTGAAAGGTCTTACCCTCAGGTATCTTAGTACCAAGTTTGGGTTTGAAGTTGTTAATAATATATGAGAAAAAATAAATTATGTCAAAATATAGCTATTTTTACCTATTTCCAGAGCCCCTGTGACCTTCTCCTTTGTGAGAGGTCACTCAAATTAGGATGTTTGGAAAGGTCTTGCCACAAAGTATCCTTGGGCCAAGTTGGAAGACTGTGGCTTGAATAGTCTCCGAGAAAATGCCAACGTTAAAGTTTTCGGCACAGACGACAGCAGACGAATGACGGACAGACCACCACGGGACCAAAATAATACACTCACTTTCGCTTCTCACGTGAGCCAACAGAAAAGTGAATGCGGTCCTTTCACTATCTGTGACTCATGTGAACGCTGTAAAAATAAAATCTTACCTTAAAATCTTTCTCGGCACCAGCGTTGTTTGGTATTTCTTTGTTGTTTGTTCAAGTTTACTGTCCCACTGGCAATAATAGTGATCGGGAACTAGCAGTTTTGGCGTAGTTTGCAACAGTTTTGGCGTAGTTTTTCTGTGTAGGTTTAGCGTAGTTGCTTCCCTCCTCCTTTCTCATCCGGGCTTGGGACCGGCAATGGCGGAGTTGTATTCCTTTGCAGATATCCAAACGCACATAAGACTCTGGACTTAAAACAAATTGCAAGGTGCTACACTTTCGAAGCACAAGGCCCCAAGCTAACGCGCACATGTTGTCACATGGTCAAATGCCCATTCAATAGTGTCATATAACCGCAAGATGAGCGAAACTGAATTTTTGTCTAAAGAAAACAACTTGAATACCTTATTGATCGCAGGGGGTACAATGCATGGTTCCTTTGACCTCCCTCAGGCCTACAAGGGTCAGTGTAGCGAACCCCCGTGACGCGGGCAATAACTTATCAGATACTAGCCTCACGTATATGTATCCACCCCCACCCCCACCCCACCCCCGCCACACACACACACACACACCCTCCCCCCCCCCCACCCCTTCACAACACACACATACATTAAGCCCCAAGGTCCCATTTTTTAAATGTTGGAGATGTTGTCTAACCTCTGTGTACCAGCTGCATAGATTAACCATGATAATTCAAGGGTAGTGTCACATTAGCTTGGCTCCTGAAGGCGCCAAGCTAATCTGACAGTACCCTTGAATTATCATGGTCAATCCATCTCTTGCTTCAGGGTCCCGGGCGAAATGGGTTAAGACACGTTCAGAAATACTCGATCTTGACTGAATTACACACATGATTCATATGGCCGAAATGTTCTAAGCACACATGACAGGACCGGATCACTTTACTCCGGGGGGGGGGGGGGTGGTCCAACTTCTTGTTTGGGACCATTAACGTGATACAAAAGGCCTCCACGACGCTACACTTTGCCTCGACGGGGGCCGAAAAATCAAACAGTGGGGGAGCGGGGGGGGGGGGGGGGGGTTGCGCGGGGTAGTCGACAGACCTTGCTTCCAGGAGCTGGGAAATCAAACAACAGGAGGGGGGTGGAGGTGGTGGTGGTGGTCGTGGTCGTCAGACCTTGCTTTCAGGAGCCACAAAATCAAACAACGGGGGGCGGGGAAGTGTCGTCAGACATTGTAATCAAACAATGTGAAGGGGGCAGGGGGAGGTGTCAGGCCTTGCTTCCGGGGGCCGAAGAATCAAAGAACGGGGAGAGAGGGCGGGATGGGGGGGGGGGGTTAGTCGACGGACCTTGTTTCCAGGGGCCGTAAAATTCAAACAACCGCGGGCTGGGGGGGGGGAGGGGGCAGAGCGACAGACCTTGCTTCAGGTGCCGAAAATCAAACAGTGGGGAAGGCAGGGGGGGGGGGGGGGGTTGGTCGAGGCGATTGACCTTGCTTCCAGGGGCCGAATAAACAAACAACGAGGGAGGGGCGGGGGGGGGGCAAACACCCCCCAAAAGGGACTTTGTTATAGCCTTTTTACAAATTTTGGGTCTGGAGGGGGGTCCATGGACCCCCTGACCCCCCCCCCCCCTCGATCCAACCCTGCACCCCCTCCCCCACCCTTGACCTTTGCAATGAGTTGAGTAAATTGGTATGCACAGGAAGGTCTTATCATCAGCTACCTTTGTGCCAAATTTGATTGAAAAAAATTGCAAAAATGTTTTTAATACCTACAATTTTTGACTTCAAAAAGACGTTCTCCAACAAGGTTTGCGCAGCTAGACGTGACGTCATTTTTATCGTGTTACTTCTTTGCCAGAATTTCTGCGCCGAACGCCCAAAACGCCATATGCTTGCTCCGAAATGCGCTCCAGGCCTATTTGAAAGCGCCGTGTGTCCGTCTTTATTTTTGTGCGCCGACGTGTGTGTTGATCCGGGGTTGGCTTAGAGACTGAGGAGGGAAATGAATCAGCATAATAAGCCTATAAATATGAACAGCCCTGAATGTTCCTAATAGATAAACTCATCTGGGCTCCAAACAATACGGTAGACTTATGGATGAAATCCTCATCTTGTTTTTAACAGTGCTGTATAACAACACTGTCATGACGCGCTAATTATAATGGCGTCATTCTGCTGAGGCTGCCTGTGTTCGTTTTTGGGACAAAACGCACAGAGCGCTAATAAAAAAGCGAGGGGGTTTATATGTCTCGCCCGACGCGAGTGCTTTCGGTGCTTGCAAGTCGACAGATTTGGTGCTAGCGATCACTTTCAGAATAGCGCCTGTTTGACTAAGAATCCGTTTGTGCAACGAGACTTTTTTCTTTTTTTCTTTTTCACAAGATTGTCGGAGTCGGAATGAAGGAAATTAATTAGTTCATTCGTATTCTCTGTTAAATCGGTCAATCATAGTTCATCGGTCATTTGCCATTTCGGAAAGCGCTAGATTCTTCATTAGGGTCTCACAACACGCGAGCGACCGTGCAGTCTAGGCAGTACCGCCAACTATACTGCAAATTTGTCTGTCAGATTTATGAAATTTAGCAGTCGTGTACAGTTTTTAACGCAGTTTCGATTGGTAACATTCACTTTTCTGCGACCGTTCAAATAAGGGGAGATAACTCTTACAGGCATTTTTCAGTTATATTAGGATTGCTGCCAACCCATTTTATGTGGAATAAAAATGCGTTTTGTTGCAGTTGAACGCTAATGTGAGTGTGTCTAAATAGTACACATGTTTTGTTTGTTTGTACGTCGGCCTGTCAGTTACCGGCCGGTATTAACCCATTCAGCCCTGACGCTCTACAGCAGGAGATGGATCGACCATAACAATTCAAGGGTAGTGCAAGATTAGCTTGGCGCCTGTCGGCGCCAAGATAATCTAGCACTGCCCTTGAATTATCATGGTCGACCCTTTTCCTGCAACTGGTGCATAGTCATTAGATGACGCCTCCAAAATTTGGGAAATACGGCCTTCGGGCTGAATGAGTTAAGGTCATACTATTATTTGACGGCGGTAAACGTTAATGCAGGCGTTTTATCTTAAACTGGTTCAACCACATATTTTAGATTTGGCATGGTGATAGTTTATGGTAAATTAGGACCTGTTTAACCGTTCCAAACGGAATGACCTCCATAAAAGGTGAAGGTCGCGAGAGGTCAATTGCTATACGGCACCACACGATATACTTTAGACAAACATGTCTGAATCTTGATCATTATGGCAAATGGTTAGGTATAACTAAGCATACACTACGTTTATTACATCACTTTCCTATGTTAACATGCTTTAGAGACCTTTAACAAACGAATATTGTCAGAAAATGCTAGTAAGTGTGATAAATAACTTTTTTTTAAATATCAACTTTCTCCGACTTAACGTTCGACACTTTACAGCCGGAGGTGGCGTATATATTCTTGTTGACAATACTGGTAGACGACTCAACTTACCTTTGTTCGCCTCGCTTCTTACATAGTGTGAGAAGTGCTTATACTGAATTTAATGTGTCTGAATTTTTGTGATCTTGTAGTTGTATTCTTTTTTTCTTTTTTTTTTTTCTTTTTATGTCCATGTCTTTTTTATTTTCTCGACCATAAAATCGATTTAGCTCAACGCTAAGCTGACGATAGTCCTTTTGAAACAACGTGTCAGTCAGACAGACTAAGCCGCTGTCGCTAAAGTCAAGGTCAGAGCGGCCATATATAGTTTTCCTGTCTTTTATGTAAGATCTCAGAAAGTAATTGACTAATTTGTTTTAAATGGTGTATGATGATAGGCGATAATAAAATAAAATGTTATATACAAACATTCTGACACTACCATCCAGGTTGAAGGTCACGCCCGTGGCAGCCATGTTTTATTTCAAAGGGTGTAAATCTCCCCTTAAATATCTCTAAAACTAGCGGGCGGATTTGCCTCAAACTTTAGGTGATGAGAATCCTTACATTTAAGGGAAGTGTCACAGACACGAATTATTTTGCTTCCTCAGAGGGCAAGGTCACGGTAATCACATTAACTAACAATTGCTCTTGGTCTTAGTATTTGACGTATGTGAAACGACACGGTCAATCTGAATCAAATGTAAAGGTTTGACAGGAATGTTAAAAAGCGTGTGTTTTATGCTGGGATGACTTCACTATTGAAGTTCAAGGTCATTATGGTCATGTAATATATTCTTGTCCGGGCAATATATCTGAAATTATCGGACTGATCTGGCTCAAACGTAAATTAATAACAGTCCAGCATGTAAGAAAGTGTAAGAAATAAAATCGGGCTGCTGCCTTTAAGGTCAGGGTCAAAATGGACATTCTATATTTCCTTAAGATATCTCTCTCAGACTAGTTTGTCAATTTGCTTCAAATTTGGTATGATGTGAGATGTTAATGAAAAAAAGTGTGTTTGATGAAAGAACTGTGTCACTACCTTAAAGGTCAAGGACTTAGCAGCCATGTCACACTGTGTATTATTCCAGTTAATATGTTTGAAACTTCTTATATTTTGACTGGACATAAACTTAATTTGATGATAGTTTTGATGATGTCCCTAATGTAATGTCAGTTCATTTCAGCTCGGTTTAGTTAGTTTAAGGTGGGATCTCTGTGCTTGAAAAGGCCAATTTTTCCGGTGTTTTTGTTTTTGTTTTGTCGTTTCTTTTTGTCGATATTGTGTTATTACTAGACGATTTACTTTGGATCTTTTATATCTTTTCTAGTTTGCCACTGCAGCTACCGCTGCCTGTTGATTTGTGTGGTAGCCATTGCACGGTTCCTTAAATTCGTCCTCAGGTTTTTCAACACGTTTAACCTGTCATTAGTAGACCATGTTTCATTTCTGCTGTTCCAACAAGGATTTCCGTTTCATCATTGCCCAGAAATCCAGCATGCCCTAGGTGTAGATCTAGTTGTATGTTGGCTGTTGTGCACTTCCAGTCTAAACTTCCTATTCCTGTCTCATGGCTTCTTGGTAAAGCAATTGGTCATCATTGGCTATACATTCTCTGTTCAACCACCCATCTATAGTAGGTCTATCGTCTTGTAGTATTAATAAACACTCAAGGGGTCGCTGCCTGATTCAAAAGGTGGGGGCCCCAGGGGACGAGTTGCGTTGGTGGTGCGGGTAGTGGGGAACTCTTACAGTGCCTCCCCCGGGATCACCCTAGTCTAGGGCCTCTTGGCCTTCATGAGGCACCCTCGTGTGTAATCCCTCCGGACTAGCATAGCATCCCTCTATTCCAAGACCGCCGGTGCGTGGTCCCTGGCCACATCCTCTCCGAGGTGACCCCAAAAACTGGGCAGCACGAGCCCCCAGGCTAAACACGGCGGATCTAAAAGGAGAGAACCTCGAAAATTAATCAACATTGTCCTGCTGCCTTGCAGGCCTAGCCGCTTGGCTGCGGAAAGGCTAAGGGAGGAAAACATTGACTTCAAAGCCCCCGTGTCTCCGGGGAATTGATTGATTGATTGATTGTACATTGCTTAACGTCCCGACAGCAACAAGGCTTTCTCAGGACGTGCCTGCACTGCTTGTGAAAAAACAACTAAACAGAACATTGAATGTATGTCGCCAGCCGGTCAAATACGTTAAATAAACCTAACACATGGGGCCTAAATAAAGCTAAGACCATTTAGCAACACACATCCAATATCAAGAGCTACAGGCAGTGCAGACAGTAGGGAGGGTTTTAAAAAGGCAAATACAGGTGAATGGACCTCGGGTAGACAGAAACACATGCCCCAGAAAAGAGGAAAACCCACCCTGTGGGGCTGACCAGGGTGACCCTGGGAACTAAAAAGTACCTAACCCCACCCAAGTCCCCCAGGGCAGACCCAGGTGGGGGGTCTCCGGGGAAGGTTTTTGAGCCAGAGACTAGGACAAGGACAGTCTGATATAAAACCTACAACCTGAGGACCTCGATGCCACCGTCCCAGCTTGCTAGGCCATGGCAAACGAACCAAGGGTTTAAAGGGTGGGGCCAGTACTGCGCACACTGCACTCCACCCAAAAGCTCCACCGCGCAGGCTTTAGGAAACGTCCACGGGCCATGACACAGACCATTCCAAATCCTGTAGCGACGGGCGAGGGGCGAAACGGCAGGTGAAAGATGTCACTGGAAGCCGCAGTCTCAAACCTGCATGCAGGCGGTTCAGGATATTGGTCGCCTGATGTTGACCTGGGGATGACAACGTCACTCGGCACACCCTGAACGACCAAGCAGCCTTTTCTAAGGACAGCACTGCTTGCTCCACACGGAGAGGGGCCTAGAAAAGGTGGCCTAACCAAAGCTCGTCCCCTCACAACCCCAGTTGGCTAGCCGCGGTCAACGGGCATCTTCTCCTGCGGTCAGAACGCAAGTAAAAACAACGGATCTACTCTAATGACGACCACGACAGGACTCAACGTAGCATGCTGGAACATCCGAACCATGCTTGACACAGCAGACAGCGGACGCCCTGAACGTCGCTCCGCCCTCATTGCCCATGAATTGCGGAGGTTAAACATCGACATCGCTGCGCCTCCAAAGTACGCCTCCCGGACGAAGGCAGTCTCCAAGAACTTGGCGCTGGCTACACCCTCTACTGGTCAGGCAAGTCTGCATCAGAAAGACGGCTCTCAGGCGTGGGCTTCATGGTCAAGACCTCCATTGCGACTAAGCTGGAAAACCTACCAACCGGTCACTCAGACCGCATCATGTCCATGCGCCTCCCACCGAGACACCAGCAACACGTCACCCTTCTCAGTGTGTACTCCCCAACCTTCCTGGCAGAGCCTGCGGAAAAGGACAAGTTCTACACTAACCTGCGCAACCTCCTACAGAGCACCCCTGCAGATGACAAAGTCATCATCCTTGGCGACTTCAACGCCACAGTGGGCCAGGACTCTGAAGCCTGGAAAGGAGTCCTCGGCAAGCATGGCGTCGGGAACTGCAATGACAATGGCCGCCTACCGTTGGAGTTCTGTGCAGAGCAGCAGCTTGTCATCACCAACATTACTTTCCAGCAAAAGGACAGTCGAAAGACCACCTGGATGCATCCTCGCTCCAAACACTGGCACCTTATCGACTATGTCCTAGTGCGCCAGAGGGACCACAGTGATGTCCTCCTCACCAGAGTGATGCCCAGCGCAGAATGCCACACTGACCACCGCCTTGTCCGCTGCAAACTCAGACTCCACTTCTAGCCAAAACCCAAGAAAGGGGGGCCTCCGAAGAAAAAGCTTGATGTTGCCAGCCTTCAGCTTGACGACGTAAAAGTTGCCTTTCAAACAGACTTACAGCGCAGGCTCACAGACACAGCTGACCCAGCAGGTTCCTCCCCTGAAACACTCTGGGAACGGCTGAAAACTGCTATCGCAAAATCCTCTGCAGAAGTCTTGGGTTTCGCTAGAAAGAGGAACAAAGACTGGTTTGACGAAAACGACGTAGAGATCCAGGAACTCCTAGCAAAAAAAAAAGAGCCGCCCATCAGGCCCATCTAGCCCAGCCTTCCTGCCCTGTGAAGAAGTCTGCCTTCTGCCTCGTCTGCAGCAGTCTCCAGCGCAAGCTCAGAGATCTCCAGAACGAGTGGTGGACCAGACTCGCACAGAGGACCCAGCTTTGTGCTGACAACGGTGACTACAGGGGCTTCTACGGAGCACTGAAAGCAGTGTATGGCCCCAGGCACCTGATACAAAGTCCCCTGCGAAGCGCTGATGGACAGGCACTCCTCACAGATAATAACTCCATCTTGAACCGCTGGTCGGAATACTTTCAGGACCTCTTCAGCGCTGAGCGCACTGTTCAAGAAACAGTCATCCTCCAAATCCCACACCTCCCAGTAAAGGTTGAATTGGACGAACCACCCACTGCTGAAGAGACCCCCACAGCCATCCACCAGCTCAAGAGTGGCAAAGCAGCAGGCATTGACGGAATCCCACCAGAGATCTGGAAACATGGAGGCCCAGCACTGCACAACAAGCTCCATGACCTCTTTCTCTGCTGCTGGGAGGAAGGAACACTACCAAAGGATCTCCGCGATGCAGTCGTCATCACCCTGTACACAAACAAAGGTGAGAAGTCTGTCTGCTCCAACTACGTGGAATTACCCTGCTGTCCATTGCCGGGAAAATACTCTCAAGGCTGCTCCTGAATCGGCTGGTACCTGCCATTGCAGAAGACCACCTCCCAGAGGGCCAGTGTGGCTTCAGAGCCAAAAGGAGCACCACTGACATGGTCTTTGTCCTGAGACAGCTTCAGGAGAAGTGCCGCAAGCAGAACAAAGGGCTGTACATATATTTGTCGACCTAACAAAAGCGTTCGACACTGTGAGCAGGCAAGGCATGTGGCAGATCCTGGAGCGACTTGGCTGTCCCCCAAAGTTCCTCAGCATGATCGTCCAGCTACACGAGGACCAGCAAGGCCAGGTCAGACTCAACAATGACCTCTCAGAACCATTCCCTATTCTCAACGGTGTGAAGCTGTGTGCTGGCACCGACCCTCTTCACCATCTTTATTAGCATGATGTTGAAGCAGGCCACAGTGGACCTCGACGATGACGATGCAGTGTACATCAGGTATCGTCTCGATGGCAGCCTGTTCAACCTCAGGCCCACAGCAAACCCTAGACCAACTGATTCGTGAGCTGCTCTTTGCTGACGACGCTGCCCTCGTTGCACACACAGAGAGAGCCCTGCAGCGCATCACATCCTGCTTCGCAGACGCTGCCCAGCTCTTTGAACTCGAGGTCAGTCTGAAAAAGACAGAGGTTCTCCATCAGCCGGCACCCAAGGTAGAGCATCGCCCTCCCCACATCACCATTGGCGAGTCTGAACTGGTCAGTGCACCAGTTTACCTACCTTGGCTGCATCATCACGTCAGACGCCAAGCTGGACAAGGAGCTGGACAGCATGCTGGCAAAAGCAAACAGCGCTTTCGGGCGTCTATACAAGCGGGTGTGGTATAATCAACAAATGAAAACAGGCACAAAGATCAGCGTGTACAGAGCTGTGGTCCTCACCACCCTGTTGTATGGTTCCGAGTCCTGGGCCCTCTACCGCAGCCAACTACGACTCCTCGAACGCTTCCACCAGCGCTGCCTACGTACAATCCTGGGCATTCACTGGAGTGACTATGTCACAAACGTCGAGGTCCTTGAACAGGCAGAAACTCTGAGCATCGAGGCTTTGCTGCTGCGGACACAGCTACGCTGGGCACGTCTCCAGGATGGAGGATCATCGCCTACCCAAGATCACCCTGTTCGGCGAGCTCGCCACTGGACACAGAGACAGAGGGGCACCAAAGAAGAGATACAAAGACTGTCTCAAGAAGTCACTTAGTGCCTGCCAAATCGACCACCGCCAGTGGTCTTCACTTGCTTTGGACCGTGACACCTGGCGCTCCACCATTTACAAGGCAGCTGTCTCCTCAGCAACGTCAGACTCTGGGAGAGAACAGAGCAGATAACAGCAGAGAATGAAATTGGGCGAAGAAGATGGGGATGGATCGGTCACAGTCTGAGAAAGCCAGCTTCCAGTATCACTAGGCAGGCATTGTCATGGAACCCCCAGGGAAAGAGGAAAAGAGGTAGGCCGAGAAACTCCTGGCGTCGAGACCTCCAAGCAGACATCAAGAGACTGGGAACCACCTGGAGTAGAATCGAAGGAGAAGCACAGGACAGGAGTTGCTGGAGGTCTCTCGTCGACGGCCTATACCCGGGTAGGGGTGACAGGCGTAAGTAAGTAAGTAAGTGTCTCCTTTGAGGACTCTCGCGGAGCTGGCCTTAAAGACAAGCGGCTCAGGAGAAAAAAACAGAGATGCCGCAACTCAGAACCCTGGCCAGACCTCCCTCTGCAGCCACTGCGGTCGAACCTGCCTGTCCCGGATTGGCCTCCGCAGTCACGAGCATGCCTGCAGACGTCGTGGACAATCCCTATAGAATCTTCGTTTGCGAAGTCAAGCCAAGAGAAGAGAGAGAGTATTAATAAACACTGGAGTTGAGACAATTTCCTGTGCATACATATTTTAAGGCTGGTTCGAAGATACATGCCATTGACATGCTTTTATATTTTCAAACAATTGCACATTTGTAATACCAACCTGTAGATCAGAGTCACGAAAAGGTCAACAATGATCAGTAATGTCAGCTAATTATTAGCTGAGCTTGACAATGTTGTGGCTGATTTTGACAGTTCGTCATACATTTTTGTCCAGCCCATAAGGCTATAAACGAAAACACTGGTGCATTTTTAAAATGACATTTTACAGGTCTGGAGGTCAAAGAAAGTTGTTAAATGAGAGTCCATACGAGGTATGACCTTATATTAAAAGTCTTATCACACTGTTGTAGATGTTTTGTTGCTTTGTTTTATTTTTTAAATCCGATAGTGCTTTCAAAAAAAAACGAGCAAGAAAAAGAAAAACGACAGGCATAAAATGATTCAGACACGATAAACAAGTAGAAGATAAGGGTTGACAGTTAATCGACGGGATTGGCTTCTCCATATCTTAAGATATTTTCACCACAAAAAAAAAATGTCAACGAAACCATATAAACTGACGTAGCGATTCTTTTGTATGCAGTACTTTGTCCTGAGTCAAGGTGATGAAAGGTTGGAAATAGTCGGATCAGCGTTTCGAGACATTGTGACTGCACAGAGGTTCTGGCAAAAAATCTGATAGTTGCGACAATGACCTTGAGCTTAACGACCGTATTTTCATTGCTGCGCTTTGGCTTTATTTGGAGTATCATTGCCTTAAATTTTAATCATATCTTTCAAGTCGTTTGAGAGCAGGAGCCTGCGGTAAGTGCCAAACGAATATGGCAGCCATCACCTTGTACTTGAGGATGACAACCTGATTCTATCATCAAACAATCTGCTGTGAGTAGCACTTTCATCATTGTAACGTATGCAGACTTCCCACCGGTCGCACGCACAGACTCACACACGCAACTTCTCTCTTGGCTTGACTTCGCGAACGAAGATTTTTATAGGAGTTGCCCACGACGTCTGCAGGCTTGTTCGTGGCTGCGGAGGCCAATCCGGGACAGGCAGGTTCGACCACAGTGGCTGCAGGGGGAGGTATGGCCAGGGTTCTGAGTTGCGGCATCTGTTTTTTTTCTCCTGAGCCGCTTGTCCTTAAGGCTAGCTCTGCGAGAGTCCTCAAAGGAGACAGCTGCCTTGTAAATGGTGGAGCGCCAGGTGTCACGGTCCACAGCAAGCGAGGACCACTGGGGGTGGTCGATTTGGCAGGCACTAAGTGACTTCTTGAGACAGTCTTTGTATTTCTTCTTTGGTGCCCCTCTGTCACGGTGTCCAGTAGCAAGCTCGCCGAACAGGGTGATCTTGGGTAGGCGATGATCCTCCATCCTGGAGACATGCCCCGCCCAGCGGAGTTGTGTCCGCAGCAGCAAAGCCTCGATGCTCATAGTTTCAGCCTGTTCAAGGACCTCGACGTTGGTGACAGTCACTCCAGTGAATGCCCAGGATGGTGCGCAGGCAGCGCTGGTGGAAGCGTTCGAGGAGTCGTAGTTGGCTGCGGTAGAGGGCCCAGGACTCGGAACCATACAGCAGGGTGGTGAGGACCACAGCTCTGTACACGCTGATCTTGGTGCCTGTTTTCAGCTGTTGATTGTGCCACACCCGCTTGAAAAGTCGCCCGAAAGCGCTGTTCGCTTTTGCCAGCCTGCTGTCAATCTCCTTGTCCAGCTTGGCGTCCGACGTGATAATGCAGCCAAGGTAAGTAAACTGGTGCACTGATTTTAGTTCAGACTCGCCAATGGTGATGTGAGGAGGACGATACACTGTCTTGGGTGCCGGCTGATGGAGGACCTCTGTCTTTTTCAGACTGACCTCGAGTCCAAAGAGCTGGGCAGCGTCTGCGAAGCAGGACGTGATGTGCTGCAGGGCTCTCTCTGTGTGTGCAACGAGGGCAGCGTCATCAGCAAAAAGCAGCTCACGAATCAGTTGGTCTAGGGTTTTCGTGTGGACCTGCAGTCGTCTGAGGTTGAACAAGCTGCCATCGAGACGATACCTGATGTACACTGCATCGTCATCATCGAGGTCCACTGTGGCCTGCTTCAACATCATGCTAAAAAAGATGGTGAAGAGGGTCGGTGCCAGCACGCAGCCCTGCTTTACGCCGTTGAGAATAGGGAATGGTTCTGAGAGGTCATTGTTGAGTCTGACCTGGCCTTGCTGGTCCTCGTGTAGCTGGACAATCATGCTGAGTAACTTTGGGGGACAGCCAAGTCGCTCCAGGATCTGCCACATGCCTTGCCTGCTCACAGTGTCGAACGCTTTTGTTAGGTCGACAAACGTTACGTACAGCCCTTTGTTCTGCTCGCGGCACTTCTCCTGAAGCTGTCTCAGCACAAAGACCATATCGGTGGTGCTCCTGTTTGCTCTGAAGCCACACTGGCCCTCTGGGAGGTGGTCTTCAGCGATGGCAGGTACCAGCCGATTCAGGAGCAGCCTTGCAAGAATTTTCCCAGCAATGGACAGCAGGGTAATTCCCCGATAGTTGGAACAGTCAGACTTCTCGCCTTTGTTCTTGTACAGGGTGATAACGACAGCATCACGGAGATCCTTTGGTAGTGTTCCTTCCTCCCAGCAGCAGAGAAAGAGGTCATGGAGCTTGTTGTGCAGTGCTGTGCCTCCATGTTTCCAGATCTCTGGCGGTATTCCATCAATGTCTGCTGCTTTGCCACTCTTGAGCTGGTAGATGGCTGTGAGGGTCTCTTCAGCGGTGGGCGTTTCGTCCAATTCAACCTTTACTGGGAGTTGTGGGATTTGTAGGACGACTGCTTCTTGAACAGTGCACTCAGCGCTGAAGAGGCTCTGAAAGTACTCCGACCAGCGGTTCAAGATGGAGGTATTATCTGTGAGGAGTTCCTGGCCATTCGCGCTTCGCAGGGGACTTTGTACCAGGTGCCTGGGGCCATACACTGCTTTCAGTGCTTCGTAGAAGCCCCTGTAGTCACCATTGTCAGCGCAAAGCTGGGTCCTCTGTGCAAGTCTGGTCCACCACTCATTCTGGAGATCTCTGAGCTTGCGCTGGAGACTGCTGCAGACGAGGCGGAAGGCAGACTTCTTCACAGGGCAGGAAGGCTGGGCTAGGTGGGCCTGATGGGCGGCTCTTTTTTTTTTTTTTTTTTTTTTTGCTAGGTGTTCCTGGATCTCTACATCGTTTTCGTCAAACCAGTCTTTATTCTTCTTTCTAGCGAAACCCAAGACTTCTGCAGAGGATTTTGCAATAGCAGTTTTCAGTTGTTCCCAGAGTGTTTCAGGGGAGGAGTCTGCTGGGTCCGCTGTGTCTGAGCCTGTGCTGTAAATCTGTCTGAAAGGCAACTTTCACGTCGTCACGCTGAAGGCTGGCAACATCAAGCTTTTTCTTGGGGGGCCCCCATTTTTTGGGTTTTGGCTTGACGTGGAGCCTGAGTTTGCAGCGGACAAGGCGGTGGTCAGTGTGGCACTCTGCGCTGGGCATCACTCTGGTGAGGAGGACGTCACTGCGGTCCCTCTGACGCACTAGAACATAGTCGATAAGGTGCCAGTGTTTGGAGCGAGGATGCATCCAGGTGGTCTTTCGACTGTCCTTTTGCTGAAAAGTAGTGTTGGTGATGACCAGTTGCTGCTCTGCACAGAACTCCAACAGTAGGCGGCCATTGTCATTGCAGTTCCCGACGCCATGCTTGCCGAGGACTCCTTTCCAGGCTTCAGAGTCCGCAACTTACACATACACAAACACTGACTCTCAGTTAGACGCATTCGTGCAGCATAAACTCAAAAACACCATTGTCTGTTGTAGCTAACGAAAAAATAAGGTTTCAATAATACACAACTATCAACACCAGCACGTCACACTCACTTCCACAATATATAATAAACGCCAGGCTGGGTAAGATGCCCTCACTATCCAACCTGTTCTACGGGTATTATCGTTCTGCATATTTCGCACGTTCCTACACGTCTAGGCGTGTAGTTTTAGGCGTGACGCGCTCCTGAAGTTGTCCCACGCTCCCCCAGCTGTGGATGTCCTTTCGACACGCTCCTCTAGCGACAGCGTATGTTGACTTTGATGGCTCGGCATCAAATCTCACTTCCCCAGCTGTGGATGTCCTCTCGACACGTTTCTTCAGCGACAGCCTTTGTTGACTTTGACGTCTCGGCGTCAAGTCCCTCGCTCCTCACAAAAACTCTGAACAATAATGTTCTAATATCATAACATTTGTTTCACACACAAATTCTGGGTGATATGAGGTACATTACCTGGCTGGTACACGTTCATTCACACACTCCCACTTCATAAAACAAAACAAATTCACAACACATCGTAACTCAGTCACTATACTGAAAAAGACTATAACATGACGCACGTGCCATACACTGGTTTGTACATAGGAAAAGATTATACTTAACACACCCACATACTACCTTCGTAGACAACCTAGTCATACCAAAACACACCACATTCCTTAGTTATCCATGCCGGTAAAAAAATAAATAGAAAAATCCCCGGTTAGCTCAGCAAATTCTAAACCGGCATAACCGAACCAAATCAACCTACACAACCGAACGCACACTACCTGTCGATAATACATATAAAAACGTACCTGAAATCTCGGTTTCAGGGTCTTGGAAAACGGCTAAAATGTAGCAAAAATACGTTCGTTCTCAATGACAGAATAGCACGTACTAATTACTCTTGAGCCCTTTTAGGCTGAGCTACGCCATTAAAACTCCGTGCGAATCGCTGAACTCGCGAACGCACGGAACTCTTGAATACACGGAATATTTGTCACCCAAAAAAAAAATTCTTTTTAAAAACCGCTGACACGACAGCACAATGAAGAATCCCTGTGTGAGCTTCATGCGTGGGCATAGAGCTTCATCATTTCATCTTTAACTCAGATTAAATTGGTTCTGTGGTTATATTTTAAAAGCCGTTGTGACCGTGGCCTTTATTATAGAAGCAATGAATTGTTTGTTTCCTATATTTCTGTTCAAATATATAATATCATCATCAATTAATTGTGGCAAATTATTCATTAATTTGAGAAACATGACATACTCAAAAATATCGAGGAAATATGGCAGCTATGACCTTGACCTCAGAAGATGCAGCATTACACATGTTCATAATATTTCATCTTGAAATAGAGTAAAATTTGTATGTTGATGATGCCGTTTCTGTTTTAATCTACAAGTTCAACCCTTTTTTTCTTTTCTGAAGAAGGCTTTACAAATACAATAAAATTTAATATATAAAAAAATGGGGCAACAGTGATCTTGACCTACATTAAGTATTCGTACGGCAGTTCATAATTATGTAATAAGACAAACTATGATAAAAATGTGTAAATGTGGCTGCAACTGTCGGTCAAGTCGTTCCAAAATGAATTTTACGTGTCATATTAGCCGACTGAAAACAGACTGCAGGTTAAGTTAGACGTAACGTTCGAGAAACAGGAAGTGTTTGGGTTACAAATAATAAATCAGTTGACTATCAAGAAAGTCTTTTATGTCTTGTGTTGCAATGGTAGTATGCCCGTATTTCCTTCGAACCGTCTTGTTGGTGTCTAGATGAATTTAGCTTGTCATTAACACCTTGTTACACCTCAGTGGCACTCAAAAAGTGAACAAGGGTATCCTAGTTTGTATTATAATCACGTTGTTCTCCTTAAAAACAACCGGCTCAAAATCAATTTGGTTGCACACTATGCACAGCAACCTATTTCCTGAGGCTACAGATGAGTGATCGGCGGCCATTTTAAAAATTTGTCTCGCAACACTCATACGCTTTCCTTCATCGTTCTCTCAAATATGGTATATTGAATAATTTCGAAAATGAGACTGACGAAAACGTGGGCAAAAATAATTAATTTTTATGCAAACCGTGTACATTTTTCCTACTGACATCCTACTGGTTTGGAAAAAAAAGCAGTTATCTGGCTATCCAAATATATCTTTATTTTATCGCTATATTATCTTCAGCCGCCTGGTACCATATATTGTGTACCACCCCCAGCCTATAAAAAAAAACTTAGCGTGTGTGGGAGCCATCTTGAAATGACGGCTATCCGTCATTGGCATTCATGTCAGCAATCGCAGTCATATTCCACTATGATCAAACATGACACCATTTAGCTCAGGTTAAAGGTAACGATGGTAAAATGGTCATTCAAGAGATGACGTCAGAAGCGATTTGTTTTAACGGTTCCAAGGCAAAATCTCAAGGACATCTACTAGTTTTACCAATAGGGTATTGTCAGGTAGCTGTGTCCAAAAGTTGGACTGTAAGTTAAATTTGCAGGATAATGCACTTTTCATGGCGGTACTGCATACATTAGTGCTTTCGCTCGCAGTTTTCGCTTTGTCCGATAAAACTCGTGGCCTGTGCCCGAAATATCGTTCTTCTACTTTATGTGTCTGTTTTCATCTGATCGTGGTCCTGTTGATACATCTTTCATCGTAGCTGGTTGGAACGTGCGATAGAGGCCAATTTGTACTCGTGCAATTAATAGGACCCCGGAAACTCCGCGGGTTCGAATCTGTGCTACCTATACATTATATGTTTGTTACTACCACTACTATTTTACTACTACTATTTTTTTTAATTTGTAATGATTATCGATGGTGCTTATCTCCTTCCTGGCTGGACATGCGAAAAAATAGCTCCCGCTGTTTTCAGATCAACACATGCTTTTTCTTCCAAACAACTACAGTACCCTCTACTCCCAGGTATTTTTGTTTCAGCGTGACCTCGGTTCGATTCGGAATTGCGGCTTTTTGCAGGTTAGGTTTTGGATAATCAAAGGCTAGGGTGCTGACACGGTACCTGATTGGATGTATGAACTTCCTTGATGAAGTCACCACTCAGGGCGAAAGAGTCTCATCGGCCACGTGTCCAGGACCAAAGCGAGCCACAAGTTATCTGGAGTTTCGGTTGTGGTTAACAGCCTGGAGAGGGATGGGCTCCGCCAGGCTCTTTTGCCCAAGACACACCACATGCAATGACAACCTTACCTCAATCCATACCGGATCGGTCGTCGCCCGGAACAAGGACCGCGCCTTCTGTCTTGCGCCAGGGCAGAGGTGTTAAGTGTGTGACTGGTGCACCATCACCATCAAAACTCCGTGCCAGAAACAACATCAGCATTGGCACTTGGAACGTCAAAACATTAAGAACGCCTGGAAAGGCAGAGGAACTGACACATGAAATGAACATATACCATTGGACCATCCTAGGACTTTGCGAAGTACGATGGAAGAACCTTGGGGAAACATCAACCCAGGAAAACCACAAACTGTACTACAGTGGCAGAGAAGACAAACACGAACAGGGTGTCGGATTTCTCGTCCACAAAGACATCGTGAACACCGTCTTGAGTTGTCGGCCAGTCTCCAGTAGGCTTATCACCATACGCTTGAGGGCAACCCCATTTAATATCACCATTGTACAAGTTTATGTCCCAACAACAGACAATGGCGATGAGGAAATAGAAGACTTCTATGACCAACTGCAAGAAGTTCTGGACCAGACCCCCAAGAAAGACATTCTTGTGGTGCAGGGAGACTGGAATGCCAAAATAGGAGAGGATGCTGCTAGGAACTGGAAAGGCACATGCGGACGCTACTGCAATGCAGAGACCAACGACAGAGGCTTAAGGCTCCTGGAATTTGCCAGTTCAAATGATCTAAAGCCCGTTTGGCCCGCACAAAGCATCCAGAAGGTGGACTTGGCACAGCCCGAACGGAGAGCACCATAACCAAATTGACTACATCATGGTGAAGAGACGCTTCCAAACCAGTGTGAACATTGCCAAGACAAGAAGTTTTCCAGGAGCAGACATTGGAAGCGACCATGACTTATTGATGATGACCTTCCGACTCCGCCTAAAGAAAGTCAACAAGCAGGGTCCCACCAAAATCAAGTTTGACCTCGAGAAGCTGAAAGACCCAGAGGTAGCGGAAGCCTTTCAGGCAAAGATAGGAGGAAAATTCGCACCACTGCTACTTCTAGGTACAGAAGACACGGACGTGGACACACTGATTGACACATTTAACACTGTTGTAACCCAAACAGCCAGTGAGATCCTTGGCAAACACCGACAAGCAAAGAAACCTTGGGTTACAGCTGACATCTTTGTTCTATGTGACAAGCGTCGAGAATTAAAGAAAAAGAAATCAGAGGTAGAAGGAGCTAAACAATACAGGGAAATTAACCAGGATATCAAGAAAAGCATGAAAAAGGCAAAGAATAAGTGGATTGAAGATCAGTGTAAACACGTAGAAGAAAATCTGAACAAAAATAATAGCAAAAAAGCATACCAGACCTGATCAGTGTAAAACAAGGACGCTCCTCGATCATTCAAGATAGTGAAGGGAACTGTCTTACGGAAGACCAAGACAAACTGAAGAGATGGACAGAGTACTGCTCAGATTTGTACAACCACCGAGCTGCAGGGGACCCAGGCATACTTGTCAACCCACCCGTGACCAACAATGGCAACTATCCCATCCTCCGAGAAGAAGTAGAGGCTGCAGTGAAGTCGCTGAAAAAAGGGAAGGCAGCAGGAGCAGATAACATCCCTGCAGAGCTAGTCCAAGAAGGGGGAGAAGACACGATAAGCGCCTTACTAACAATCTGCAATAAGATCTGGCATTCAGGGGATTGGCCCACACCATGGACCCAATCACTTATAATAACTCTCCCCAAAAAAGGCAACTTACATCAATGCCAGAACTATCGCACGATCAGTCTTTTATCCCACCCAAGCAAAGTCATGTTAAAGATCCTACTGAACAGGCTAAAGCCACAGGCAGAGGAAATCATAGCTGAGGAACAGGCAGGCTTCAGACCAGGGCGCAGCACAACTGAGCAGATCTTCAGCCTGAGAGTTCTATGTGAGAGATACCTCCAGCACCAGCAAGACCTCTATCATGTCTTTGTGGATTTTAAGAAAGCGTTTGACAGGGTGTGGCATGCAGCCCTTTGGTCCACCATGAAGCTATACAACATCAATGTCAACCTGATCAAAGTCATAGCAAACCTTTACAACAAGGCCACTAGCGCAGTCTGCTTCAACGGCAAAATAGGAAGCTGGTTTAGGACTACAGTTGGAGTCAGACAAGGCTGCTTGCTCTCACCTACTCTTTTCAACATCTTCCTGGAAAGAATCATGACGGACGCTCTGAAAGATCATGAAGGAACTGTCAGTATTGGAGGCAGAACAATCACGAACTTGCGCTTTGCGGACGACATTGATGGCCTTGCAGGAACAGAGAAGGAGCTAGCTCAGCTGGTGGAAAAGCTGGATAGTACAGCCATTGCATATGGGATGGAAATCAGTGCAGAGAAGACCAAACTGATGACCAATAACGCCAGTGGCATTGGCTCTGAAATCATGGTTGGAGGCCAGAAACTGGAAACAGTTAAGAAATTCAAATACTTAGGAGCCATTGTGACAGATGAGGGATCAAAACCAGAAATACTGTCCAGGATTGCGCAGACAACAACAGCACTGACAAGATTGAAGACCATATGGAAGGACAGAAACATCACACTCTGCTCCGAGATCAGACTGATGCGCTCCTTAATCATCTCAGTGTTCTTGTATGCCTGCGAGTCATGGACCCTCACAGCAGACCTTGAAAGGAGGATACAAGCCACTGAAATGAGATGTTTTCGAAGGCTGCTTGGCATCTCATACAGAGATCACATCACAAACGAGGAAGTGGAAAGCAGAATCAGGCAAGCCATCGGGCCCTATGAAGACTTATTAGCCATTGTGAGAAAACGCAAACTGAAGTGGTATGGGCATGTCACGCGTTCAGCAGGGCTTGCCAAATCAATCCTGCAAGGCACTGTGCAAGGAGGACGAAGGAGAGGAAGACAGAGGAAAAGATGGGAGGACAATATCTCAGAGTGGACAGGACTGAAGCTGGGCGATACGCTGAGAATGGCAGAGAACAGAGAGGAATGGAGGGAGCTGGTTGTTAAGTCATCAGTGGTGCCCCAACGGTCGGCAAGACTACGGGATATAGATAGATAGATAGATAGATAGATAGATAGATAGATAGATAGATAGATAGATAGATAGATAGATAGATAGATTAGATAGATTAGATAGATTAGATAGATAGATAGATAGATAGATAGATAGATATCTAGGAGTGACGTCTGCCTGGTTCCATGCCACGTAATATCTGCATAGGTACTCCACGTATATATGATCGTTGTCTGTGCACAGGTGTAGCCTCATTTCGGCTTTTGGCAGAGGAGACCAGTGCTTGTGGATGCGCTCCAGCATGTACGTTTACTCAGTCTCGATCTACGACTAGGCGTGCACAAAGAGCGCGCAATTGCAACGCGCTTTTTGGCTCACGTGCGAAGCAAAAATGAGTCTATGTTCTGAGGCAGTGGTCGTCCGTCCGTCGTCCGTCCGCCGTCGGCCGTCGTCTGTCGCCCGAGCGTCCGTCGTCCGTCATACTCCATGGTATACTTTAACGTGGCCATTTTCTCTATTTTTCTGCCACAGTCTTCAAACTGGCCCAAGGATACTGTGTGGCAAGACCTTTTTAAACATATCAATTTGAGTGACATCTCACAAAGGTCAAGGTCACAGGGGATTAGGAAATAGGTACAAATTAGCTATATTTTGACAACATTTATTTTTCTCAAATACTATTCTAGACTTTAAAACCAAACTTGGTACAGAGGCCTGCGACTTTTAGAGTTCGCACAGAGTCACCGTCTCACCGTTGCTAATACCCTCCATCCACACAAGAAGTCAAGAACAGTGACATGGCAATCGCCAGGAGGCCTGGTCCATAACCAGATTGACTTCATCTTGCTGCCTCGACGATTCAAATCCAGCGTTAACAAAGCACAAACGAGGTCCTTTCCTGGCGCTGATATTGGCAGCGACCACAACCTCGTCCTTACTAGCCTCAAGTTGAAGCTGGCATTGAAACGAGATAGCAAGAGCCCTCGCATCAGATTCGACCTCCAGAAGCTAAAAGACCCGGAAGTAGAAGAGCTCTTCCAAGCCCAGGTGGGAGGCAGATTTGCAGCCTTGGCTACTTTGGACTGCGACGTAGACACCCTTGCTGGAAATATAAAAGAGGTGTTACTTTCTACAGCAGAAGAAGTGCTGGGGAAGCAGAGGAAGCGCAAACAGCCCTGGGTCACCGATGACATCCTCGATCTCTGTGATGAGAGGAGAGCCTGGAAGAAAAAGAGAGGCCAAGACCTCACATCAGCAAACAAGTACAGACTTGTCAACAAGAAGATCAGGAAGAGGATGAAAGAAGCCAAAGAAGATTGGATTGAAGTCCAGTGTTGTAGCGTGGAAGAGGGCATGGCAAACGGCAACAGCAAGAAGGCTTATGAAACGCTAAGGACCCTCACCAAGACTCAACAGCGAACAGCCACAGTCATCGAAGACAGCAGCGGCCAACTCCTTACAGAAAACACTGCTGTACTAAACAGATGGACTGAGTACTGCCGAGACTTGTATAACTACAAGGCTAAGCCAGACACCAGCATCCTCCAAAACAACCAGGCTGGGGCCAGGAAGGCTGAAGACCTGCCAGTGTTAGCTGAAGAGGTGGAAGCAGCCGTACGCGGCCTGAAGGGAGGAAAGTCTCCAGGTGTAGACAACATACCTGCTGAACTGTTGAAACATGGAGGAGAAGTAACAACGAAGGTCCTCACTACACTCTGTCAAAAGATCTGGGAGCAAAAGAAATGGCCAGTAGAATGGACACAGTCTCTAGTGATCCCGCTCCCCAAGAAAGGAAACCTGAAACAGTGCCAGAACTACAGAACTATCAGTCTGATAAGTCACCCTAGCAAAGTAATGCTTAGAATCATTCTCAACCGCCTCAAAACTTTCGCCGAGGAACTGCTGTCAGAAGAACAGGCTGGCTTCAGAGTTGGAAGAAGCACTGTAGAGCAGATTTTCAACTGCCGCGTCCTGATCGAGAAACATCTGCAGCATCAGCGCGAACTCTACCACAACTTCATTGATTTCAGGAAAGCATTTGATCGCGTCTGGCACGACGGACTCTGGCAAGTCATGAGATCGTTCAACATAGAGGAGGGACTGATCCAAATGATAGAAGCGCTTTACAAGAACGCCTGCAGCGCGGTTCTACTTAACAATCAGTCAGGCGAGTTCTTCAGGACGACGATCGGTGTCCGTCAAGGATGCCTGCTCTCTCCTGTCCTTTTCAACATATTCCTGGAGAAGATCATGCAGGAAACCCTCCACGACCACCATACTTCAATCTCTATAGGTGGCAGATCCCTGTGCAATCTTCGATTCGCAGACGATATTGACCTCATGGCAGGCAGCAATAGTGAGCTCCAAAACCTGACAGACAAACTTTCAAGTAGCGCAGGGTCTTATGGCATGGAGATCAGTACGGATAAAAGCAAAGTGATGATCAACACCACAAGCGACAGCAGCAGCAACATTCACATGAACGGCCAGAAGCTAGAAGAGGTCAATAGCTTCAAGTACTTGGGAGCCACCCTGTCCAAAGACGGTAGTTGCGTAGCAGAGATCCGTATCAGGATAGGTACAGCAACATCCGCAATGGCCAGGCTGGACAGGATATGGCGAAGTAACTCCATCAGCTTCACCATCAAGTACAGGCTTTACAAGTCCCTCGTAGTGTCTATTCTACTCTACGGCTGTGAGACTTGGACACTGCTTGCAGACTCAGAAAAGAAAATCCAGGCCTTTGAGAACAAGTGCCTGAGGAAGTTGCTCCGCATCTCGTACCGCGAGCACAAAACCAACGAATATGTACGGAGCATCGTCACTTCCCTGGTGGGCCCACATGAACCCCTTCTGGCAACCGTGAAACGGCGCAAGCTTGCTTGGTTTGGCCACGTGACCCGACACAACACCTTGTCCAAGACTATCCTCCAAGGCACTCTCGAAGGAAGTCGTCGGCGAGGTCGTCAGAGAAAGAGTTGGGTCGCAAACATAAAAGAATGGACCGAACTCGAGATGCCAGACTTGCTTGCAACCGCCCAAAATAGAACTCAGTGGAGAGCACTGTCTGTTGCTGCTGCCTTTCAGTCCCCCCAACGCCCAGTTCGGGCAAGGGACTGATGATGATGATGATGATACATACTCATTTGTTTGATCCATCGAAAAGGTCAAGGGTCAATTTTTCTCATATACTATTTACGACTTCAAACCCAAACTTGGTACAGAGATACCTGATGGTAAGACCTATCTATGCACACTAATTTGGATGACCTCCGGATGGTACTTGTTTGCATGCCGGGAAGGCCTGTTGAAGCTGATATCAGCTCTTACCTTTTATTTCCCAAAGACCAAAGTGAGTCTCCACGAGTTTTGTCTCGGCCACATATGTCTTACAAAGCGCTTTAAGTTTACTGTCCGCGAGCTTGGTAACCATTGTTACGGTGTTACAAAGCGCGTCAAAACAACGCGCGCACACACATCAGCTGCGTGTGTGTTGATTGTAGTGTTGTGGTAAGGTCAAGCGTCACAAGAGCTCAGGAAATAGGATTTTTTAAAAGATTTTTTTCTCAAATACTGTTCATAACTTTAAAAACTTGGTACAGAGATACCTGATGGTAAGACCTATCTTTGCATACTCAGTGAAGGTGAAGAGGTCGGCAAATGTGTGTATAAAGCCCATTTTTGATAGAATTGTTGTTATTATCAACAGTTTTGCAAAATTGTCACTCAAATTTGACACAAAGGTAGCTTCCTATGTATTCTAAATTAGGCGACTCATCGGAAAGGTCAGGGGTCATGGGGGTTTGACAGATGTGTGAAAACTGATTATATTTTGAGGAAACATGTATTTTGCTGGTGCACAAGCCACCCGTTTACTTATTGTCACAAAGGTCTAACATGTAGAACGGTGATACACGTGAGCCATAAAGGCTTTGCCTTTCATGTTAATAACGGAACAATATGTACAAAGCTCGTGGACACTCTTTGGAATCTCAGTGTACTTTGTAACAAATTTGTTGGTGTTATTGGTGTTGTCCTCCCCCTCTCCCCTCCCCCTCTCCCCTCCCCCTCTCCCCTCCCCCTCCCCCCTCCCCCGCCCCCAACAAAATAAATAAATAAATAAATAAATAAATAAACAATAAATAAATAAGTATTAAGTCGCGAATATCTCAACGTTTCAGTGTGGAAGAATGAGAAAGAGGGTATTACTTTTCTTCTTCTTTCTCTTCTACTTATCTATCTATCTATCTATCTATCTATCTGTCTGTCTGTCTGTCTGTCTGTCTGTCTGTCTGTCTGTCTGTCTGTCTGTCTGTCTTCCGTAGTCTTACCGACCGTTGGGGCACCACTGATGACTTGGCAACCAGCTTCCTCCATTCCACTCTGTTCTCTGCAATTCTTAGCGTATCGCCCAGCTTAAGTCTTGTCCACTCTGAAATATTGTCCTCCCATCTTTTCCTCGGTCTTCCTCTCCTTCGTCCTCCTTGCGCTGTGCGTTGCAGCATTGTTATGGCACGCCCTGCTGAACGCGTGACTTGCCCATACCACTTCAGTTTGCGTTTTTTTCACAATGGCTAATAGGTCTTCATAGGGCCCGATGGCTTGCCTGATTCTGCTTCCCACTTCCTCGTTCGTGATGTGATCTCTGTATGAAATGCCAAGCAGCCTTCGAAAACATCTCATTTCTCTTCTTCTTACTCTTGCCATTCATGTTATTGTTGTTGCTGTTTATACGTTGCTGGTATCAACATTGTATTTTCATAATAATAATGGGTAGACCATCGAAAACCGATGATGTCGTCATTGTGCATGACTACTATTTGTGGGTGCGGGTGTGGCTGAACAAGCCAATCCTGGAGCCACACCTGCGAGGGCAATGGGGGCACTGGAACGTAGCTGTGGGGAGATTCGACGCCGTCTTTCTGCGAGCTCTGGCACTGGTGATCCGTTCGCGCCGATTGTGTTCAAAGAGCGTGCAGGTTTTCCTGGTGGCGGCACGCCAGCCGGATCAGTCTTGTGCTTGTTTGCTTTGCTGTCCTACCAGGCGTCCTGCATGTTGCGGAGCTCTCTCTGGGCTTTCCTCTGGAGGTGTTTGAAGCGGTCTTTCTTGGGCAAGGAGTTGATGTCGTTCTGCCACTCGATAAAGGCACTGCGCTTTTGCTCCAGTAGCTTGTTGATCTCTTCATTGTTCTCATCAAACCAATCCTGGTGTACCCCTGCTTGGGTCCAAGCACGTCTTTGGCAGACTCCGTCACCATCCCCTTGAACAGGTTCCACATTTCAGTTGGGTTGCCAGTCAGCGGTCCATGGGCTATTAGCAGGTCATCTAGGTGGGACTGGACGTTTTCCTTGACGTCCGGGCACTTCAGCTTAGCCAAGTTGAATGAAGGTTGGGTGAGCTTCGGCCTCTTCCTGTGTGCTGATTCAATGTGCAGGTTGAGGACAGACCGCACCAGCCGATGGTCGGTCCAGACTCTGCTCCTCCCATGGCTCTGGTGATTCTGACATCACGAGTATCCCGCTGGCGGACAATGACATAGTCTATGAGATGCCACTGCTTGGATCTGGGATGCATCCATGTTGTCTTGTACTTACTAGCCAGCCTGAAGAGGGTGTTGGTGATGGCGAGTCCATTCTTGGCGCACAATGTCAGCAGCAGCAGGCCATTGCTGTTCATCTTGCCCAGCCCGTCTGGGCCCATCGCTCCTTCCCAGCAGTCACATTCGCGCCCAACTCGAGCATTGAGGTCACCAAGCACGATGAGTTTGTCACTTGCAGGAGTGGACTGCAGGAGGGAGTCGAGGCTCTCATAGAACGCCTCCTTGTCGTTATCTGTGTTGGTGAGTGTGGGAGCATAGGCGCTGAGGATAGTGGCGTGTCGGGTGTGGGAGATGGGTAAACGGAGCTTCATCAATCGTTCGCTGATGCCAGTGGGAAGAGAAGGTAGCTGTCGGAGGAGCGTGGTGCAGATGGCGAAGCCAACTCCGTGTATCCTGTCCTCGTTCTCAGCTTTGCCCTTCCAGAAAAAAAGGTGTACCCATCCTCAGGTTCACAGATCGAGCCATCGTCAGCAAATCTGGTTTCACTAAGAGTCGCAATGTCAATTTTATATCTCGCCAGCTCCCTGACTATGAGGGCTGTTCTTCTGTGCGGCCTCTTCGTCTGATCTCTGTCCAACAGGGTTCGTACGTTCCACGTACCGAAAATAAGTTTCTTTCTTTGTTTTTCTTTTCGATCGCATAAAAAGGGTTAAGCCGTCAGCCGCGGTAAGCTGACCGGTTTGTGTAGGGCTCTTTATGGGGTAGGCACTATATGCAGCGGGCCCTCAGACAAACCGGTATTTTCATAAACACAGGTAATATGTCCTACGTTATTAAGTTTACAACTTGTAATGAACATGCACGCGCTTTAATTTGTCTGTGCGTATGTATCGTTATCAATGTTATTCGGTGATAAGATGCTAAATGGGGAAAAAAAGTTGCAGTCTGAGGGCCCGCTGCATATAGTGCCTGCCCCATAAAGAGCAGCCACGTTAACTTACGTGGCTGCTCTTCAGTTATGGGGCATGCACTATATGCAGCGGGCCCTCAGACTTACATGCAAATTTTTTTTTCTTTCAGCATCTTATCGCCGAATAACATTGATAACGATACATACACACATACAAATTAAAGCGCGTGCATGTTCATTACAAGTTGTAACTTGAAGTGCTTACCGCAGAGGTGAACTAGTGGGTTTGGGCGGGGTAGTTTAGGGGATGGGAATGTGAAGTGGGGCATAAGAGCAGAAAATGGGGAGGTAGAGGTACAGATGTCCGAATGGTACTTGTTAGGATGCCGGGAAGGCCTGTTGAAACTGATATCAGCTCTTACCTTTTATTTTCCAAAGACCAAAAGTGAGTCTTCACGAGCTTTGTTTCGGCTACATAATTATGTCTTACAAAGCGCTTTAAGTTTACTGTCCGCGAGCTTGGTAACCATTGTTACGGTGTTACAAAGCGCGTCAAAACAACTCACACACACATCAGTTGCGTGTATGTTGATTGTGGTGTTGTGGTAATAATGCATGTCATGCAGACTTTAGTGAATGCAGAATGTTTTCGTGTATGTGTATTGGTCTGTGATTTTGGACCTCACGACCTGGAGCCAAGTTTTGAAAACGAATATACGCAGTTATATCTTCAGCTGTGAAGTCCTTCACGAAAAGCTATACTTTTTTTTCTGCGCTGAAGATTTTGTTGTGATTCTCGTCTTATTGTTTACGGTAGTACTTCTTCATCAGCAGCGATGTTGCCCGCTGTTAATATGCCGTAGGATTTAATAAACTGTGCATAAACAGCAAGAGCATTGACATTACATGCTGAAGCTGTGTTTCCGGCTTGGATGCTGCGCTTTGGTCAAAGAACGGGATGTACTCAGCTGAATATATTTGCGGATTAAACGGGTGAGCTCGCGTCGCGTTTACAGCAGAAACAGCCTACTGATGTGCGCCAGCTGTCTAGTGCAGTACTAAACTTTCACACAATTTTAGTTTTCTTAATCATTCGTATCATTTTCTATTATAATTTTTGTTGTTGTCAGTTTCATGTATAAAATAGGAACAACTTTGAAACGGGAAGCGGCGGAACCAAAAAAATCACATGATGGTCATGGGCAGGAGGGCCTCATCTCTGGCGAAATAGTAGCAAGATAGAAATTAGGTGACGTCTAACTCTAACCTTTCTGTAGAACGCACTTTCGGCGCCAAGCGAAAAGCGCTCGCGCGCGCGTGTGTGTGTGTGTGTGTGTGTGTGTGTGTGTGTGTGTGTGTGTGTGTGTGTGTGTGTGTGTGTGTGCGTGCGTGCGTGCGTGCGTGCGTGCGTGCGTGCGTGTGTGTGTGTGTGTGTGTGTGTGCGCACAAAACTCCTCAAATGAGCGACTTTCTTTACCATCCTTATGGAAAATGGGTGTGTGTAAAATTCTGGGTGACCAAGTCAGGCACCCATTTTTTTCTGAGGGTTGTATGTGCATTATCTTTCATTCAAAAGTCAGAAAAAAAAATCAAAATAGGATGTCCTCATTTTCAGAGGTTGACATGATGTGTGTTTGCAACGCACTGGGCCTGTGTGTTGCCACGGAAGCGAGGGTCTCTATAGATCAACTTGATACCTGATTGGTCGGCTGCGCGGTGACATGAACTGAGTTGTTTCCCCTTCTCATTGTCTTTCGTCCCGCCGCCACTGTTCCGCTTGTAAAGTACAATTGTATGCAATATTTCTTTATTCAAGAGCACGCCCGAGTATACTGATTCAGCGCAGTTATTTAACTGACATGCTCCCAATCCGATCCAATTGCACAGTCAGCCGATATTGACCCGCTTCGCCGAGAAAACAGACGTCTTCTACGGCCGGTCGTCTGCTGCTCAGTCTTGTAGTAATAAAGATAATAGAACCGCACGATTTTAACAAATAGCTTTTTTCTTCAATGAAAGGAATTTGTTCAATAACACCATTACAAAGTCAATCTGTCACGCGATTTTGTTGCTTTTTTTCTGACATGTGTGATTGTGATCGAAAAGTAACTTGACACATGCACTATGACAAAACCAAAATGCCGCCAGATTTCAGTGTGTATTTCAATCCTCGTACGCGAAACTGCCTCGCGATTTGAAGAACAGACTTCCACGAACATGTTTTTACGGATTGTGCAACTGAAGTGTCACTTTTTACTGTATTACCAGTTATTGTTCGTAAGGGGCTGGGGGTACTGCAGTAATTATGTATATATCTGATCCAAAATGTCAAGTTTACATGGTTGCATTTGACATGTTTGCAGCACTGTTTTGGCCAAACTCAGGACTTTCTGCACACACCCAGCGCCAGATGGCAGCAGGATGTCCAAACTCATCGAGATCTATGGAAATGGTCAAGCACGCCCCTTCCTGGCACATGACAAAGGCCCATGGCAAAATTAGTCAGCTGCAGCAAGATAGCCCAGCCAAAATTAGTCAGCTGCAGCAGGATAGCCCAGCCTCTGCCGGAGAGGGTGCGTCTGGTAGGAGGGTGCATAGATGGCAGCGGAATGCCCCCAATTACAAACTGGTAAGTGATTCTATGATCATCTTCATTTTATTGGCTCACGTGTGAAGCAAAATGATTTTATGTTCTGGGCCACTGGTCGTCCGTCCGTCGTCCATGGTAAACTTTAATGGTGGCATTTTCTCGGAGACTATTCAAGCCACATTCTTCAAGCTAGGCCCAAGGTTACTTTGTGGCAAGACCTTTGTAAATATACCATTTTGAGTGACCTCTCTCAAAGGGTCACGCGGGGTTGACAGATTTGTGAAAACTGCTTACATTTTCAGAAAACATGGATCTTGCTGTTGGAAAAGCCAGCCCTCGTCACCAAGGTTACACATATGTAAATCGGTCATACATGGGATTACTCTCTTTATTCTTGTGCAAGGCCCCTTAAACCAAACTTGGGCTGTTTCTGTGCTAATGCAGCTTTTTTTTTTCTTTTTCCAGTTGGCAAATGGAGCCTGGGATAGACCTGAGAGTGCAAGTGCATCGCAATACAAGGACAGTGATGACAAGGAGTCTGTTTCTGGCTCGAGCTCACAGGATTCAGACGGTGTGTCACCATCAGTCTCTGGAATCTCTGACACAGACAGTATTGTATTGACTATGTTAGATTTCAAAGTGGCAGGTTCAGGGTGGGCAGGTGTCAGTGAAGCAAATACCAGCAAGGTGCAGTGTGCGTTAGGGGGGTGAATTAGGGGATTGCAATGAGAATGTGGATAGGTAGAAGGAACATGACTTTGAGGGTGGGGAAAGAGCGCTTACAGAAGAAACAGGTGTGCACGTGTCGCAGAGAGGGAAAGGAAAGTACAAATGGGACAAAAAACATGCATGCAAATTGTGTAGCAAGGTTGTCTTGAAAATGAGCCTGCACTTACAAGATGTCCATGCAGGCAGACGTTGCTAAAGTTTTGTCGATGAAAAAAGGGACAACGCAAAGACGTCAAGCATGGATCAGACTACGTGGGTGATTACTTGCATGACGTTGCCGTTCTTGAAAAAAAATCAGGAAGTTTGATTCCTAAGTATCGCACCAAAACTAGACGACCTTCTCGCCTGTAGCCACTGCAAAGGGCTCTATCAAAAAAGCTGATCTCTTCACATTCAAAACATTGCTGTCAGAAACCAGGAGAGTTTCAGTTCACTAAAAGAGGGGATGCGGCATGACGTGGGAGGCTAATGCTTCCAATACCATAGACAGTGGTTAAAGCAACTCTTTGCGCTGTATCACTTTTCAACTGAAAACGAGGGGGAGAAGTTCAGAGAATGAAGGTGTCAGACTTCCAGAATGCTAAGATTGGATCGATCACCAATCAAGATATCTTGAAAGGTCTCACAGAGGTTGAGAAGAAAATGGTGAATCATTTTCAGCGAGTGGAAATCAGTGACAAGTTTAATAGAAGTGTTCTCATTTTGCTGACGAAGAAGATGATGACAACTGTGGACAGAATCCTTTAAATGAGGCAATCAGTGCCAGCTCTTACTGGTTCCCAGTACATCTTTGCCACACCTTCTGGTCAGAGGCCTTACAGAGGCCATGATGTTCTGAAGGAACATGCGCTGGAAGCACGGGTGTCAAACCCAGCCATGTTCACATTTACTCAGTTAAGAAAGCAGGTTGCAACTTTGGCTCAGTCAATAGCCATCTCAGAGTTAGACCAGGATCAGCTGGCAGCCTTCCTTGGTCATGATATTCGGATACATCGCCATATCTGCCGCCAACCTCAAGACGTCCTTCAAAAGGAAAAAGTGGCAAAGATTCTTCTGTCAGTTAACAATGGGATGACAGATTTTGAGAGTTGCATTAGAGCTGAGCTGGGCAATGATGAAGAGATTGACTTTGACAATGAAGTCATATCAGAAACCTGCAGAGAGGTCTCAGGGGAAACAGCATCTGTGAATGAAGCAAGTAGCAAGTCAACAACACAGGAATCAATGAGCATGACAGAGAAAAGACTTCCAGAGCCTGATGACAATCTAGATAGCTTTGATGATGACAGTACTGCGTCAGTTCCTGTTCGAAAGAAAGCTAGATTTTCAAAGAAACCATGGGGGAAAGCTGAAGAGAAAGCTGTTCAAACTCGTTTCAAGACACACCTCGTCGTGAACAAACGTCCTGGAAAGGCCGAGATACAGCAGGCAATCGCAGAAAAGCCCGCACTTAGACATAGGCACTGGACAAACATTAAGGATTACATCTGCAACAGACTGAAAAAGTTACAAAAGAAATAAATTGAGATTCTCCAAGAGAACATCTCGCGGCATTTTCGTTTTCATACAGATTTATTACAAGAGTGTTATTATTGGGTTGGTTTCAGCGTGTATAGCTTGTTTTTATCTGATGGACGCCTGGATCATTTAGTATACTGTATAACCTTTGAATTTGCAAACCAAACTGTGACTGGGGATGAAAGACAATAATAAGATACAAAATTCATTGACAATGTAAAGATTTATTACAAGAGTGTTATTATGGGGTTGGTCCGCCTGGATCATTTTGTATACTGTATAACATTTAAAGCTTTGCAAACGGAACAGCGGTTGGGAACGAAAGACAATAATAAGATAAGAAAACCATTGTCAACATAAAGATTTATTACAAGAGTGTTATTATGGGGTTGGTCTGCCTGGATCATTTTGTATACTGTATAACATGCGACATTGCAAACGAAACAGCGGCTGGGGACAAAAGACAATAATATGATAAGAAAACATTGTCAAAAACATAAAGATTTATTACAAGAGTGTTATTATTCGGTTGTTTTCAGCGTGTATAGCTCTGTTTTTATCTGATGTACACCTGGATCATTTTGTATACTGTGTAACATTAACCTTACTTTGCAACTAAACAGTAGCCCCCACCCGGGTCTGCCCTGGGGGACTTGGGTGGGGTTAACTACTTTTTAGTTCCTAGGGTCACCCTGGTCAGGCCCCACAGGGTGGGTTTTCCTCTCAATTCTGGAGCATGTGTTTTTGTCTACCCTTGGTCATTAACTTGTATTTTTTCTTTTTTAAGTTCTCCCTACTGTCTGCGCTGCCTGTATCTCTTGAAAAATGTGGCACATTCCTTCTGTGAATGAAGATAAGTAGCAACTGATCTCTCTGTTTGTTTGTCTGTTTTGACAAAGGGTATATACCCGAAATATTAATAAATTGTGTTGTAACCATATTTTCTAAGCGTGTTTCTATCTCCATTGGGTACTTCTTTGCATTTTAATGCTTGGCAGTCACATTTTTGGTCTGAATAAATTTTATTTTATCTCTCTTGATTTTGGATGTGTGTTGCTACATAATCTTAGGTTTATTTAGCGTATTAGACCGGCTGCCGACATACATTCAATATTCTGTTCATTTTTTTTTCCACAAGCAATGCTGGCACGACCTGCAAAGGTCTTCTTGCCGTCGGGACATTTAGCAATGTACAACCAATCGGGAAGAAAGACAATAATAAGATAAGAAAACCATTGGCAACATAAGGATTTATTACAAGAGTGTTATTATTTCAGTGTGTATAGCTTGTTTTTATCTGATGTACGCCTGGATCGTTTTGGAAATGTCTGTAACTTTTTTGTTACTATAAAGTACACTTTGCAAACTGTGCATTGTTTCAAAAGTCACAGAAAGTATAAACCTTAGCTGAGTTGGTATATCTCGCCCTCTACCTAGGTTAAACGCACAAGCGGCGCCATTGTTGCTATTTTCGCACCAGACCGGTCGCTCGGACCGGTCACGTGCACCAGAACTGCGGGCGCAGGTTGGCTTCTGCACTTGTAGTTTGGTCTCGTATGTTCACGCGGAAGATTGTGATCGCAGTCGAAAAAAAGGTTCGTTTGCAGTTTTAACTTTTAGCCATGCCTTTTACCTGCCCTAACACGCCAGTTTTGTGTTGAGATGGCGGAGATTTGTGTCATGCCCCACACCACTGAATCAAGTCCATTGTACATGTAGTGCACTCATTTCTCGAACTTCAACTATGACGGTGCTTTTTGCCGCAAACGACGCAAATGTCGCCAAAATCACCTCCATTGAAGATTTTAAAAAGTTATTTTTCAAATATGCCAAATCGCGTAATGTTTCGTGGTGCTAGCATATGGATGGATGCATTATTGCCGGATTGCATATGGGAAAGGGTTTATTCTTTATTCATGTTATTTTGCAGCAATCAAACGACGGTCACGTGATTCTTTCTCCGAGGTTGCCCATTACAGGTGCAGAAAGCACACACTCTAAACCGATCGGGTGCACCAGACGTAGCAACATTGGCACCGCTGGTGCGTTTAACCTAGGCAATGGACGAGGTATACCAACTCAGCTAAACTTTATTGTCCCACTTGCTAGAACTCAGTATATTTCTTTCTCCGTTTTATGAATAGAGGCACATAAGTCGCTGAAACCCTTTACGTGCCGAAGGCAAGAACTAGTTTTCCTCATCACAAAGTTGCCAGAAAAAGGTTAGACTGTTTTTGATTGTTTGATTTGAAGTGGCTACGAACAATTACTGTGTTGTTATATGCATGCACCTTTGATGTGATTAATAAAGGCTGAAGTTTCAAGTGATTTTTTTATGTTGTCAGTTAATTAATTAATGTCAGTGTTCTGTTTTGTCATTTTAACTCATTCTACCCCCAAGACCGAAATCCCCAAATTTTGAAGTCGTCCTCTGAAGACTGCGTTGCAGTGCAGGACATAGATCGACCATGATAGTTCAAGGGTGATGTCAGAATAGCTTGGCGGCCATAGGCGTAAAGCTATTCTGGCATCACCCTTGAACTATCATGGTCGAAAATTGTTGTGGTGTGTCTGGGGTAGAATAAGTTAAGTGTTAGTTTCTTCGTCTGGGTCTTTTTC
>BTPG01000006.1:158019494-158058657 GCA_036245525.1 Semisulcospira habei
CACTGCCGTGCGGATCAGGCGGGAGGATGGGGGGGAGGGGGGCGGCAACGGAATATTTAGGGGAGATACTGAATGAGTTCTTAATCCAGCATTGTACCTCTTCAACATTTTCAATAATAATTACTTCATTTTTCAAAGTTTTGGAGCCACTATTTACTCCCATCAAACCGTGAATCAGCCCTGGAAGAGGCTCAGTGTGTGGAACAAAACAGTCAGCTCTGGAAGAGCGTGCCTTTCGGATAAGTGATGTGAAACATCAAATTCGTCACAGTGTACACGGCGTCGTAAGACTAGCGATGCCATGACATGAAGCTTATAGTGTCGTCATTTTGCTGCTCCTGCTATTCTTCTGCTTCAGAATTTATGTCGCTACTCCAGGAAACAGAGCATACTAATGGCAGGAAGCGCTGTGTGTCCGTCTTTATTTGTGTGCGCCGGCGCGTGTGTTGATCAGAGGTTTGCTCGGCTTAGAGAGGAGGGAATGGATCAGAAGGATAAGCTTAAAAAATATAAACAACTCTGAATGATCCTAAACGAAAAACGCAGGTGAGCTCCAAACAATACGGTAGACTTTGAGATAAAATCCTCATCTTGTTTTATTTTGGCACTAAAGCGTTAGCTTTGTGCATACATGCGCATGGGGGTTACTGAACTTCTGTTCTTGTTCTGGTTTCAGGCCAGAGGCGCAGGCGTTCAGTTCAGTCGGCGCTTCATCGCATAGCCCGTGCCTTGCCAGAATCTGACGAATACATCATTGGAAACGACACCACTTGCGATCAGCCGGCGTATAAAGGCAGATACTGTAATGGGCCTCTTCCCTCAGGCACAGAACTCTCGTACGTATGATTTAATAGTACAGATGTAATATTGAAAGCCATGACGTGTGTGTTGGGTCAGTGAAGGGACAGAGAAGGCGGTGTGTGTGTGTGTGTGTGTGTGTGTGTGTGTGTGTGTGTGTGTGTGTGTGTGTGTGTGTGTGTGTGTGTGTGTGTGTGTGCGCGCGCGCGCACAGAACCCCGAAAATGGGCGCGCGCGCGCGCGCGCGTGTGTGTGTGTGTGTGTGTGTGTGTGTGTGTGTGTGTGTGTGTGTGTGTGTGTGTGTGTGTGACATCACCCTTCTCAGCTATAAATAACTTCATAGCTGATATGGGTCAGGAAGGGTGGGGGAGGGAGGGATATTTTGTTGTTTGAGGGAGTAAATTGTTTATGTTCCTACAAAATTAGGTTTGTTATTTGAGGGTGTGGTTGTTTTGTTAAAAAAAAAAGTGTTGAGTTGTGATGTACTTCCGGGGTGATGTGGAGGGAGGTGATGTCTAGTGACAAATTTGAGAGCTATGTATTCGTTGACCAGCGACTAAGCCTATTCGTTTTCTACGTTTGTTTCCATGTCAGCTGAAGAAGGATCTTTGATCCGAAACATCGTTTTTTGTTTCTATTTTAAAGGGTTTTCTGTTTTTCTTTGACTTAGCCTATAATTATATTCGTGCGCCGGTTGCTAAGAAGTGAAGTGATTGTACGAGTGCGCAGTGTGAGAGAGGACGTATAGACTTTGGGTGAGGCTGCTGTTGTCTTGTGTTCTGCCCGACCTTTTGGTTCAACCTGTTGCTTTGTTTTGGGTTTGTTGGTGTTATGCTTTCGTTTCGACTGCAACTCCTGTCAGATTGTATGCACAAATTGATTGAATGCAAATGACGTCACACAGTCAGTGTTGTTACATGTGTCGTCTGCTGCAGTCGGTCGTTTAGTGCAGTATGAAGCGTGCAGGCTTGGATGGACCATTTTTCGATGTAATGCTAGGTCAGAGAAAAAAAACCAAAGGGTGTAATAGTAAAGTATTGTTTATGTGAATGCTGCCCATGTGAGGGAAGGACTGGAAAGTCGAGTGCTGAGCGAAGAGAGAAGGCGACAATGGGAAAAATATCCAGCACTATTACGTTGGAATAGATTCATAACAGTTACGACACGCCTGTAAATGAAATCACTTAACATTAACAAAAGTTGAGTTTAAAGAGATTTTAAAACCGTTTTAATAAAAACTGTTGCCCAACATGCTTCTAAAAACATCAGTTTCTTAGTTTTAAACCTTGTACCGCGCCATAAACGCCGCGATTGCTTGTCAGTCTTTGCTGTCCTATAGTGTGGAATGTGGGACTTGGCCAACTAGATCCATCTGGTGCACTCCAAATGTGTATTTGTGAGTGGTTTGACGTGCAACTCGGTGTGCGCCTCTGAAATGACCTACTGATTCCAGGGATAATGAAAATCTTTCATTCATAAGAGAGCATTCAGTAGCTCTATAAACCAAAAGTGATGACCCCCCCCACCCCCACCCCCTCCACACACACAACCCCACCCAAACAATCATAACAAAATCAATCAGAGGTATGTTTAGTGAGGTATTTGTTCACTGTGTGTTGTGTCATTGTGCTTGACATTTTTAATGCAGGAAGAAAAAGAAGGAATACACATTAAGTTGAAAAAAAAATGACAACAATCAAATAAATGTGGAAAAGAAGCATAAAATATTCCGTGAACTTTACCTTATTATGTACAGACACCTAATTCTCTTGAGATAGTCCATGCTAAAATGAATGATTTGACGAGGACACCCATTTTCACTGTAATGCCAGTTTTTGTGCGAGACGCACCCACTTTATTGGTAGAAACCTATTTTTTTCTCCATCCAGTGGCTCTGTTTCTAGAAAATGTCTATTTTATTGTAAGTTGTAGAGTTTAGTTACAAGGTGAGTTCTAAACATTCGCATCAACTCCAGAGCCCTAGAATAAATAGAAATATGGGAACCCATTTTCACATAAAATGGTAGGTAACCCACTCTGAAGCTTTTGTCTCCATGTGTGTGTATGTGTGTGTGTGTGTGTGTGTGTGTGTGTGTGTGTGTGTGTGTGTGTGTGTGTGTGTGTGTGTGTGTGTGTGTGTGTGTGTGTGTGATCTGCCAAACTGTTTGCCAGTGGTAAACTTTAACGCTAGCATTTTCTCAGAGACTATTCAAGCCTCAGACTTCAAACGTGGCACAAGGATTCATTCTAAACGTACAATTTCAATGGAGTCTCGGAGAAGTCAAGGTCACTGGGGTCCAGTAAATAGGTCGCAAATGTGCGAATAATGACAGTTTCTTATGGAATTGCAGTTTTTATCAACGTTTTTGCCAACGTAAAGTGAGGTTTGCCACAAAGGTAGCCGATGATAAGGCCTTTCTATCCATACTAATATAGTGGTCCCCTCACAAAGGTCAAGGGTCATGGGGGGTCCAGAAAGTGGTAAAAAATATCCATATTTTGACAAAAACTTTTGTTTGTTTGTTTTCCTGAAATTCTATTTTCAACTTCGACTCACACTTGGCATAGAGATATAATTATGATAAGACCTATCTATACATACGAATTTGGATGACCCCTCGGAGGTCCAGAAGATCGGCAAGTGTTTTTTAAAAAAGCCAGTTTTTTGACAGGATTGTAGTTTTTATCAAAGTATTTTCAAACTGTCACGACCCCCGCTTCTGGGGCGCGAACTATGAGCACTACCACTCAAGAACAACTAACCCACACTAACACAAACCCCAGAGGAACAATTACGACAACATTTATTACATATAAAACTAACAATAATCCAAAATATCCTCACTCAATCCTAACACGCACTCAAACATCACATTCACACACACATACGTCCAAAACTCCCCGCCCGAATATTCATTTTACACGTACAAAATAACAACAACTATATAATAAAACAAATATCCTTAATAAAATACAAATGAAAACTGAGAAAAACGAATATAATTCACAAGCTACCGAATCTCTCCAGCGGGAGCACGAACGACAAGTTCAAATTAAATTAATGCTTTCGCAATGAAGACCTTAATAGCACATGGCTCCTTTAAACAACACAGTATTTCAGAATGCACAAAATCAAATATAATTATAGTGAAATAAATACCCTTAATAAAGCACAAATGAAAGTTGAGCAAACTTAATACAGGTCACAATTCACTGGACCTTCTCGACGGAAGCACAACCGTCAAGCTCAGCTCAGCTTAACGCTCTTGCTTCCGTGATAAGGTTTTTCATAACATATGGCTGCTTTTAGACAATACAACATTTCAAAATCTTTCTGTCACTGCGACAAAGCTCCTCTCACGCCATTGTCACTACGAGGAGATGAAATCAAACTCACAAAGTCCGTTATATGTTTACAAATAAACAAGACTTTACTTAAATAAGTTAGAAACTACTGAAATGGGACGACCCGACCCGGCTAAACACGGGGCGTGCCGCGACACTCGCAACAGCGCTCAGGTTCGGCGTCGTAGACCCACAAGGCAGAGAGACACAGCCAGCCTCCACTCTCAATGAACCACCCAGGCCTTCCGCACAGCACGGCGGCGGACTTTGCCTGTTCTTTAGGTTTTTGGATGTTTAGACCGTTGGATTTGGATGCACTAACACACAGGTGCAAAAATACACATATGAATAACTAACAACAAAAGCAAGGTAATCACATCACCCTTCCCACAACTTTAATTGCCGTTTTTTTTAATATATATATTCCTTCACCTCTCTCCCTCAACAATGAATTCAAACGCGACGAAATGCATATTTACACGTCACCATATGACTCACTTCCAAATTTACACTCCGACGCTAGATACTACCCCAAACAATAAAATTTAATGGCATTTTCTTCTACATTATGTTTTTACACTAGCCCCCCCAATACGCACTAACCAAACACAACCAAACCCCCGAGCAAATGGCCACTAAAGAATTGTTGCCTGTACTTACTGCCATCCATGAAACCGCCCCGGCTGGGACGAAGACAAACAAAGACAAGACAAGCCAGGGGTTAAGTCGTCACAGCTCTTCTTCTCTCCTTCCTCGGACACCGGTTCCGGAGCGACCCAAGCCGTATTACAGGGCCGTTACTAACGAACAACACAGCTGCTTGAGGCCTTCAGCTAATGGCGAACCACGCCTGAGAAAAAAACCTAGGAGACGGTTGGAAAACGACCGACTTCGTTAGCTGCTGAAAAAGCGACTGACTTACAATTGGGATATCGTATGGTTTAGCAAAAATGCGCTCAGCACAAAAGTTCTGTGACAATTCACGTGAAACGGGGACCACCCGATCGCACAGACTGAGCGATCACGTGCGTCACGCCGACCTTCGACTCCCGCACGGCAGCAAAACACCCGTGTAAAGGCCAAAACAACTCACCTATGCCATCGTTACCCGGTGACTAACTAATCTGTCACCCCTCTAAATTAATTCCCCTACAGAAATAGAAGCAAAAAACGTGACACAAACTTTCGTCAAATTTAGCATAAGAGTAGCTGATGATAACACATTTTTGTGCATGCTAGTTTAGTCCACCTCTCACAAAGGTCAAGGGTCACAGAGGGTTGACACATTTGTGAAAAATGCATGAGTAATTCTCGGCAGTTGGTGACTTTTAGGGGTACCCTCGTTCTGATCTAGCTAAAGTTACGGACTTTGACCCCGTCTTGATTCGTTTGTTACAATGTGCTCTCAGGATGGCTACAGAAACTGCAGAAGCAGATAAATTACACATTTGACGCTTGTTGCATGTGTGCCTCATTGAACTGTGTAACAAATCTTCCAAAATTTGACACACAAAATCGAAAGCATTGAGTGCCCCAATTAGATTTTGTGTTGAGGCCATCGTTGGTTTGAAATTGTTAACCGATTGGTCAAGTCTTCTTCTGAAGAGACCAATAGATAAATCTGTTAAAATAAATCAAACGTCTTTCTCTAAAATTAAGGAATGCAGCCCATAAATAAAAAGCATAACGTGCGTTACGCATGGTGTCAATATTTACTTATTACAGAAAGATGATTACAATACAGTTAAAATCCTTTCTGCTGCAGATAGTACTAGCCTCACACATGATAAATATTGAAGTTTGTCTCTCAAGTTTTTTTACTGGTTCGTCACCTGTAAAACACTAAAGTAATGGCGTCACAGTGTAAAGTTATAGTTTTTGCACTTTTCAGATATGTTTGAATTTCTGCGCAATTCGTTTTGCACAAAAACAGTTGGTCCTGCTGCTTTAATGCAAAGTATCTTTATAAGTCCACTTTATGGCATGATGTATACACATTTCTGTACAGATTAGGCAAACGTTTAATTTGTACCTGTTTTCCAGTTTTAGTCACCAATTGTGGAGAATGACTCACGTACATTTTGAGAAAACTCGGATTTTGCTGGTACAAAAGCCAACCCTTTACTTATATTGAGACACTTGAACACTTGCTTGTTTCAGTGATCTGTTGAAAAGGTCAAGGTCACAGATATCACACTTATTAAGGGCCGGCATTGCCTTTCTTGTTATATCATTTTCTTCTTGAGATATTTCAGGTCTGTCTGGTAATACTGTTGTAATGTGTTGCAAGTCCTGTATCACTGGCTCACGTGAGATAGACAAAGTGAGTTCTGGCCAGTGGTCGTCCATCCGTTCGTCGTCCGTCCGCCGTCGTCTGTGGTAAATATTGACGCTAGCATTTTCTCGGAAACTATTCAAGCCACAGTCTTAAAAACTAGCCTAAGGATACTTCTAAATATAGTGACCTCTCTCAAAGGGCAAGGGCACAGGGGATCATGAAATAGGTCAACATAGCCATATTTTGACAACATTTATCTTTCTCAAATGCTATTCACAACTTCAAACCCAAACTTGGTACAAAGATACCTAATGGTAATACCTTTCTTTGCATACGAATTTCGTTGACTGCTTGGAAAGGTCAAGAATCACAAGAGATCAGGAAATGTGTCAGAAACGGCCATAGTTTGACAAAAGATTTTTTTTTTCAAATACTGTTCACAGCTTCAAAACCACACTCTGTACAGAGATACCTGATGGTAAGATTTTCTGATGCGTACTAATTTGGATGACCCCTCGGAAAGGTCAATGGTTATAATTGTGACAAAAATAGATCTTTCTCAAAGACAACTTCCACCCAAACCTGGTGCAGAGGTACCTGACAGTGAGACCTTCCTAAACATGGTAATTTTCATGATCCGACAGAAAGGTCAGGGTCACATGAGGTCAGCTAATGATGTGGAACATTTCTATTTTTTGTAGAATTCTAGTTTGTATTAGCATTTTTGCAAAACGATTAAAACATATTTAGCAGTAATGTAGGTGATGATAAGACCTTTCTATGTTCATACTTATCTGATTCACTACTTACAAAGGTCAGGGGTCATGGAAGGTTGACAAACGTGAACAATGCATAACTAAAAACCCTTATATTTCGCAAGTACAAAAGCCAACCCTTTCTTTATGGTAGAACACGTAAACACTTAATTGATCTGTGGAAAGGTCAAGATCACAACTGTCAGATTAATTATGTGGATTGGTCATGCATATGAGCCTTATGGGCTTTGCCTTTCTTGTTTTATTATTAAGGAGCGCCTATTGAAGCTTTAATATATACGAGTTGTATGTTAATTAACGTTGAGAATTGAGCCTATCCGACGAACACGATAGCCCTTAGCGGGAAGAAGAAGTTTGTTAAAATTTGAATTTAAATGCAAATGACCCCAACGCCTGATGGGAAATGGGGTCATTTTGGTGTAGAAAAGATCGCTGTGTCAAATCAAATCGGGATCACAATGACGTGGGAAATCTGCTGCATCAGATCAACCCGGAGGCATTTTCACCTAGCAGACTGCCGTGCCATGACCCGATTTCAATCTGGCGCAGGGGCTACTCTGGTATGTTACACTGGGAAATAACACAGTTTCGATACCTTCTGTAAACCCCTTCTTCCGTAATTAATTGAGGAACACGTTGTTGTATTAATTGGCACAGGCATCGAAAACACATACTAATTGCTTGACCGTGCCACCTCCTCTGATCATTTAATACATTATGACTTTACATTTGCCATATCTTAAGTGCGTGATTTGCTTCCTAACTTTGTCAAACCAACAGGCGCAGTTGCCTCAGCTAAAACTTTTCTGCCCTTCTTTTCACAATCCATTGTCAATAAGGACACAGATAAGTCAGTTACTGTATAATAATAGACTTATGGCACACCTGATAAAGGTGTACTACTGCCTGAATAGGGCAACTCTGCTACAAACAAAGGAGAATAAACCAAGAGGAATCACTCAGCGCCGGACAGACAAACAGTTAGATCCCCTGCCCCCGCCTATCTAACTGTTTGTCTGTCCGGCGCTGAGTGATTCCTCTTGGTTTGTATACAATTCTGCCGGCGCTAGCCTCACCTATCTGGTTTGTGAGTATGTATAACTCGAGGCAAATTTGTATCGCTATATCGTTACATTGTTGTGTAATGTTCTGTGCATCTACTGTGGGAAATTAGGGTATTTACCTGACCAAATATGGTAGTGCACCTTCGTGTTTGTGTATGTATGTTTCCCCTGCCTACTTCCTAAGTTCCGGAGAAAGACATGGGTTATATAAGAGACCTGATGCATCTTTTTTTGGAGATGCAAATGATCGTCTTATTCTATACCTGCTTATTTCTCTGTGGGCTGGCGATTGGGTGCCTGATAGGCGGGGGCAGGGGATCTAACTGTTTGTCTGTCCGGCGCTGAGTGATTCCTCTTGGTTTGTATACAAAGGAGAATAAGACCAGACAAGGTTTTTCATTTTACGACATTCAAAGTTTTATTATTGGACAGCTTTTAATCCAGACCTTATGTACAACATTGTGTAAGACATAGCAAGAATATTTATAAAAAGATATTGTGAACTGTTAATTTGTATTCCCATGAAAAGGTCAGCGCAAACGTGTAAGTTGTTAGTGCATTTTGTGCACACGTGGTGCGTGACTTCAGACCTTACGCTGGTCTGTGATTTTAGGCTTGGAATTGTAAAGTCCAGAAACACTTACCAATTATGCATTAAAACTTCTGGTTGTCGGCAGCACATTTTGTCTCGGTGTTTTCGCAGGCATCATCGCGACAAAAAGCAGTACCGACTGCCAGAGGGTTAGAGCGTATCTTGCACAGAACGCAGTGTCTCGTTAGGCCGGTCACAGCTTATTTTTCCTGATTTCAATCAGCCCCTAATGAGGTTGCCGATTTGTTGGATTACACTTTGATTTGTGACGAAGAGCAGACCCTGCTCCAGTCACTTGTCCCTATCGCTGCTTGTGGGGATAGGCCACTGCGGCAAGTAACTGGTGTAGGTTTCCGATACCTGTGCTGGTATCACTGAATCAGAAAGTTCGACTGACTCGCACGTGCGTTATATTGTCTCCTTGCACTTCAGTGTTCATGCCGTGGTCTGTACCCAAGGAGGTTGCAGTGTAACAAGCGCCATCAAAATAATCACCCTGACGCCACCACCTGAGGGTAAGAACTTTTTAACCCACTTGTGGTATGTTGACAGTACCAGTGGCATCATGCACAAAAGGATTAAAAAATACAAGTTGCTGATTTAGAAGATCGGCTTGTCATGTCGATTTCAGTAAATTTTATTGGTTTGAAAAATAACTAATTTGTTATGCGTTTGTATGGATTGCGGATCATTTGCGTCATACGTGTGAATACAAATTATGCTGCAAAGCTTTCTGTGTAAAAAAAAAAAAGTGTTTGAACACGTTCTACATTTTATGAATGATACCTGAAGCTGAAATCGAGCTTGAACCGAGACTTTGCTTGATTCTTATTGATTTACTATTGATTTATGGTAGTATATTGATTTACTATTAATTTATGGTAGTAAAGCAGCAGTTTCTTTTTTCGTAATCGAATGCGGAAATCCACACGCCAACGAAGGTTGTTGATTAGTTCAGTGTTTCAGTTATAATGTGCTGTAACCATTTTCGTTTTATTCCTTGTAGGGATTTTATCAAGATTGATTGATATCCTAATCGAAGGGACGATTTTCGTAGTATTGTATCGTAATTAACCAAGACGTGTCATTTGCGGAAATACTCCCCAGATAGACCCACTCGGGGAGTACGCCGCAAATACACATCTGTTCAAATGAGACTCTTCGCTTAACATCTCATTTCAATATGTTTACTTGTGGCATACTCCACACGTAGGTTTATCTGCGGACACAGAAACTTATTTAAATAAAAATGTACTTGTTGCGTCCTCCCCGAGTGGTTGTATCTGGGGATAAAGCATCTCCAGTCATTTGGACAGAAGTGTCCTTGTGGCGAACTGCTGAGTGGGTCTATCTAGGGATAAAGCATCTCGCTTGAATAAAAGTGTGCTTGTGTCGTATCCTCCTCGAGTGGTACTTTCTGGGATGCTCCAGTTGTGTATATCTTTCTCGTGGATCTATGACGGAAGTATTCCCGCAAACGCTACGGGTAAGCTAAAGCTGTCCTCTTTAACCCTTTGCGTGTTGGTAGCGGTTTTAGTCACGATAATTCCGGCAGGAATCATTGCGACTAAAACCGCTAACGACACCCAAAGGGTAGGTAGACCTGTGCTATGTACTAATCTTTGAATTGTATCTGTCGTTTCTAGGAGTAAACGTCGGGGTAATAGTGGGCGGAATCATCGGAGCTCTTGTGGTCATCGCCATCGTCGTTGTCGTGGTCATTTTCGCCATCCGTCGAAAACCGTAAGAGGCTTTACTCCATGAGCTAGCCCGGTCTACCGAGCCACCCCCCCCCCCCCCCTCCCCTCGAACCTCCCCCCCCCCCCCCCCCCCCCCCCCCGCCCCAGTACTCAATAAGATGGTTTCAATGTGTACCTTAGTATGTCCCGAGATGTTTAAGCCATGTTTCCCGAAAATCCTTAGGAACACACCAGAGATATAGCCGATGGTGCAAGGGTACACCCATTCACGCTCTTCGCGGATGCTAAAATGAAGTTGAGAAACATTTTCTGCTAAGGAAATCAGAATTCATTCCAGAAGCCCAAATCGGTAATATTATGTTAAAGCACACATTCTGCGTCCTCTGCAAAAAACAGAATGAAAAACTATTGAATCTCTGGCTCACAGTGAAGGTATTTGTGCACCCAGTAAACGGTCATTTCCTCGAAATCGCAAAAAAAAGACAAAAATAATGTGTCAGACGCCTTCAGACATTTTCTATAGCACTGGCAGGCAATTTTCAGGCTTACATCATCACAACAGGATGTTACAATTATTATAAATTTGACTAGGTGATGCTGTGATCACTGTGAGTGTCACAGTGGTTGATTTTGTATCCCTACCCCCCAAGTTGTAAAAATACACAAAATTAATTAGAAATAAATTACTAAAGTTATTCCATTTAATTTTGATCTCTCTTTACCTATTACGTTTCAGTAATTTGAGCATAAAGTGCAAGAAAATAAGGAAAGTCGGCATCCTTTACGGTAGGTTTGTAGTGAATGATAGCTTTTTCCCCTTTAAAATGCCGAATTGGGAAACGTACGTTGTTTCCGATGTCCTCAGAAATTTTGTATACAACTGATAGGTCTTTTTAAGGTTTTATTGGTTAGGATAGAGTACCACAGTTACTCCCAACCTGATTTTATGACGCTGTGATGCATTTAGGTGCCACAGTGGCTAAATCTGCTGCCCTACCCCCATTTTACCAGTACGCAAAGGAACGCAAAATGATCATAACAATTGCTTATGTCATACTCGTCTCTTTAAATATTTTTGTTGCCACTTTTCGTAACAAAGTATGCATATTGAGCATAAAAATTTGTGATCATGACATTAATTTCAATGTGACCCATCAATTTAATTGTAATTCTTTTTAGTTAAGGCCTGTTTAACAAGGGCTGCCGCTGAAGCTTCTACGGTCTGCACATTCAGCAGTCTTGTCAAACTCGGCGAAGGTGTACCTCAGGGAGATGTTGTGTCTGATGCTCTTCTTGGTCTACATTAATGACATCATTACAGCTGTACCAAGGTTTGTCTCGAACATCCTCCATGCGGATGACTTTGCAGTGTGTAGCGCAGCAGAACAGAAAGAAATAGCATCCTGCAGAATCCAGGATGCTGCTAGTGGCCGAGTCGGTGGGTGGGTTTGGTGATGTGTTGGGTAAGATTGTGGTTTGAAAGTGATGTTCACAGGCGTTTTGTGTCAGGGTGGTCGGGGTTTGTCGAAGTTTAAGTTGAAGTCGCCGAGAAGGATGTGTTTTCCGGGTCGTGTGCTGTAGTGGTCGAGGAGGAGATCAAACTCGATGAGGAACATGGAGTTTGTGAGTTTGTTTTGAGAGCTTGGAGGGGGTGGGGGGGTGCGATAGATACATGAGAAGATGAGGGACTGGCCAGGGAGTGTTGCTACGGCCTCGACAGGTTCAAAGGAGGGATGAGCAAAAGGTAGAGACTGAGAGAAGGAGAGGTGAGCGGAGAGACAGTCCCTGTAGATGATGGCAATGCCACCCCCCTCTGGAAGCGCGCGGGAAGGAGGCCAGGCGGTAGACACTCGGAGTGACGCTGGCGATGATGGGTTCATCGCCAGCTGAGCGGAGCCACGTTTCGGTGATCACGACAACATCTAGGCACTCACAGTGATCACCTAGTCAAGTTTATAATAATTGTGACATCCTGCTGTGATGAATGCAAGCCTGAAAATTGCCTGCCAGTGCTATAGAAAATGTTTGAAGGCATCTGACACGTTATATTTGTCTTTTTTTGCTATTTCGGGAAAATGACCGTTTACTGGGTGCACAAATACCTTCACTGTGGGCCAGAGATTCAATATTTTTGCATTCTGTTTTTTGCAGAGGATGCAGAAGTTGTGCCTTAACATAATATTGCCTGATTTGGGCTTCTGGGATGAATTCTGATTTCTTTAGAGGAAAAATGTTTCTCGACTTCATTTTAGAAATCGCGAAGAGCGTGAATGGGGAAACCTTTGCGCCATCGGCTATATCTCTGGTGTCTTCCTAAGGATTTTCGGGGAACATGGCTTAAACATCTCAGGACATACTAAGGTACACTTTGAAACCCATCGAATTGAGTACTGGTGGAGGGTGTGGGGGAGGGGATGCACGGTATCTAGGACTGGCTTATGGACTACTTTGTTATTGAGCCCCTTGTTAAATTGTCGCTATCGCCTTCTCTCACATTCACTGGTTGTCTGAGCCATAATACTATATCAGAAATAATTAATAATAAAGATAACTTTGAGTGATAAAACCCTGCAATAAAACGGATTCTAAGTGTTTAAGCGTACTTTTAAGCGTAAATTTGAAGACATTTCAGAACTATTTGTGTTTATTATGCCTTGTAGACACACCTAATGAACTTTAACAGCAGTTGGGACAAGCAGCAAAAGCACACGCGTAATTGCTCTTTTATTTATTTTGTGCAGCCGTTTCCAAGTCAGTCTATTTTTAGCTGTTTCTTGTACTAATAGCATTGTATATTTTCTGGATCAGAGTGGAGTGATTGTAAGGTTATTTGATATAAAGACGACGTGTGCTGAACTGGATTGTCCTGTGTCTAAATGAACCATAGCTAGTAGTCCATAAGCTAGCCCGGTCTACCGTGCACACCCCCCCCCCCCCCCCCCCCACCCCCAACCCCAACCCAACCCCCCAGTACTCAATAAGATGGTTTCAAAGTGTACCTTAGTATGTTCTGAGATGTTTAAGCCATGTTTCCCGAAAATCCTTAGGAACACACCAGAGATATAGCCGATGGCGCAAGGGTAACCCCATTCACCCTCTTCGCAGATGCTAAAATGAGGTCGAGAAACATTTTCTTCTAAATAAATCAGAATTCATTCCAGAAGCCCAAATCAGGCACTATTGTGTTAAGGCACACCTTCTGCATTCTCTGCAAGAAAAGAATGAAAAAAATATTGAATATCTGGCTCACAGTGAAGGTATTTGTGCACCCAGTAAACGGCCATTTCCGCGAAATCGCCACAAAAAAAGAAGACAAAAACAATGTGTCAGATGCCTTCAGACATTTTCTTTAGCACTGTCAGTCCATTTTCAAGCTTTCATCATTAAAACAAGATGTCACAATTATTATAAACCTGACTGGGTGATGCTGTGAGTGCCACAGTGGTTGATTTTGTATCTTTACCCCCAAATACCTAAAATTAATTAGAAAAAATTACTAAAGTTATTCCATTTTATTTTGACCTCTCTTTTCCTATTAAGTTTCAATAATGTGAGCATAAAGTGCAAGAAAATAAGGAAAGTTGGCCTCCTTTACGATACGTTCGTGGTGAATGATAGCTTTTTCCCATTTACAATGGTCGAATTGGGAAACGTGCATTGTTTCCAATGCCTTCAGAAATTATGTATACAATTGATAGGTCCTTTTTAGGTTTTATTGGATAGGATAGAGTACCGCAGTTACTCCCAACCTGATTTTATGTTGCCAGTTTTCTAAACAAAGTATGCAGATTGAGCATAAAAATTTGTGATCATTTCATTAATTTCAATTTTATTGGCAGCCAGAACAATATAATATTTAAAGAAGGCTATGAAGGAATTGAACAATGCAGAAGAAAAAAGGCAAAACTTGGGGGTGGAAATGGTGATCTCATGGTGGACATATGGAAACTAAGTACTTTGATAACTTTGTTTTGACTGTTAGAAACCATGAAACTTTATTACGCATATTCATATTTACACCTTTCTAGACGAAAATAAATGAAACGAAAAGGGGAGACCTTACTAGACCCACCTTATGCTATGTAAAATATCACCTAAAAGACCATCCAGTTAAAAATAGTTACAATTAAATTGATCGGTCACATTGAAATTAATGAAATGATCACAAATTTGTATGCTCAATATGAATACTTTGTTAATAAAACTGGCAACAAAAATATTTAAACAGAGGAGTATGATGTAAGCTATTGTTATGATCATTTTGCGTTCCATTATGGACTGGTAAAATGGGGGTAAGGCAGCAGATTTAGCCACTGTGGCCCCTACATGCATCACAGCATCATAAAATCAGGTTGGGAGTAACTGTGGTACTCTATCCTAACCAATAAAACCTTAAAAAGACCTATCAGTTGTATACAAAATTTCTGAGGGCATCAGAAACAATGTACGTTTCCCAATTCGGCAATTGTGAATGGGAAAAAGCCATCATTCACTACGAACGTACCATAAAGGATGGCGACTTTCCTTATTTTCTTGCACTTTATGCTCACATTATTGAAACTTAAGAGGCAAAGAGAGGTCAAAATGAAATGGAATAACTTTAGTAATTTATTTCTAATTAATTTTGTGTATTTTTACAACTTTGGGGGATAGAGATACAAAATCAACCACTGTGGCTCTCACAGTGATCACAGCATCACCTAGTCAAGTTTATAATAATTGTGACATCCTGTGTTAGTGATGTAAGCCTGAAAATGGACTGCTAGTGCTATAGAAAATGTCTGAAGGCATCTGACACATTATTTTTGTCTTCTTTTTTGCGATTTCGAGGAAATGGCCGTTTACTGGGTGCACAGATACCTTCACTGTTTGCCAGAGATTCAATATTTTTTATTTTGTTTGTTTTTGCAGAGGCCGCAGAAGGTGTGCCGTAACATAATATTGCCTGATTTTGGCTTCTGGAATGAATTCTGATTTATTTAGAGGAAAATGTTTCTCAAACTCATTTTAGCATCTGCGAAGAGCGTGAATGGGGGTACCCTTGTGCCATCGGCTATACCTCTGGTGTGTTCCTAAGGATTCTCGGGGCACATTGCTTAAACATCTCAGGACATATTAAGGTACAATTTGAAACCCATCTTATTGAGTACTGGGGGGGGGGAGGGTAGAGGGGGTGTGCACGGTAGACCGGGCTAGCTCCTGGACTAGTGGGACTATGGCGTGAAGTTACTGGCCATTGGCCATTAGCTGCAAGTGGCCACTGAAATTTGTGGTGTCATGCAAATTTTTCTTCAATTCAAACTATTCACTCGAACAATAAGCAATTTATTTTCCTTCAGGAAAGGTGGTTCCAGCACCAGTGCTCCTTTTGAGGACAGCTTGCTCTACAGGTAACCTTCACAGTTTCGATCCTAGTATCATCTTACAAGACCATCTGGTAGTAACGACTCTTTGATTGAACCAGTTATAAGACCATTTGGTAGTAACGACTCTTTGATTGAACCAGTTATAACTACAAAGTGTAATCGTTCTTGTAAATGTTTAGTTGTCGCTACACATGCTTCTTGTAAAGTAATAAACTAGACTTCGGAATTTTGTATATATTTACACACAAGAGCTTCAATACAGACGATATTGTTGCAGTTTAAGCAGCAGATACTGATTAACATCAATAAGTCTACCATTTTTCGTACTTGCCGCTTACTGGTCATGAGACATGCACGTGCGCGCATACGCAGACACACTAATACGACTAACTGGCGTAGAGGTCACAGAAAAATTACATGAATATGAATATCTGAATAGCTCGAGTTGTTTTCATTTCTGGGACCGGTTGTGACAAATTGAGTACGATTCTGTGCATAAGATTGAAAACATTTTTTTTTTCAATCGGGCTTTTAAAAGGGATTGATCAACCCTACGTTTTCCCATCAACATGTATATATCTGATCAGGCTCTTGACATGTTTATTATTTTAGTATTGTGTCAGTGTGTATGAATGATTGTGTTTTAGTACGTTGTCAGTACTTTAGTTAGTTAATTTCAATTAGTTAGATTATCTAGATGTAAAGCGCTCTGAGCCTTTCTTTGTGGGGATATTGCGCTATAGAAGAGTTATATATTATTGTTATTATTATTATTATTATTATTATTATTATTATTATTATTATTATTATTATTATTATTATTATTATTATTATTTGTCCATTGACGTTTCACGGCAAATCGTCTGAGAGCGGCTACACCTCGCGCCTTTAACTCATTCAACCCCACGGCCGTATTTCCCACATTTGGGAGGCGTCATCTAATGACTGCACCAGTTGCAAGAGATGGATCGACCATGATAATCCAAGGGCAGTGCCAGATTAGCTTGGCACCGACAGGCGCCAAGCTAATCTGGCACTACCCTTGAATTATCATGGTCGACCCATCTCCTGATGTAGTGCGTCAGGGCTGAATGGATTAATCTGCGAAAACCAGTTTCAAATGCCACTCTAACGACAAAGAAGTACCCAACGGAGAAAGAAACACGCTTAGAAAAGACGGGTACAACACAATTTATTAATATTTCGGGTAAATACCCTTTGTCAAAATAGACAAACAAACAAACAGAGAGATTAGCCGCTACTTATCTTCATTGGCAAGGAATGTGGCACTCTAACGACGACTCTATTTTTTTCTGAATCCAAACTGGTCCTGTCTTTCGTGGAGAAGAAATGGTTACATGCTAGCGAAAACATTTCCGACTTTGCTGAAAAAAGATATGACACTTTCACACTTTCGTGTTACTGTACATGGTGCCCGTTACTCGTTTCCTTTAACTCATTCAGCCCGAAGCATGTATTTCTCAAATTTTGGAGGCGTCATCTAACGACTATGTACCTTTTGCAGGAGATGGATCAACCATGATAATTCAAAGGCAGTGCCAGATTAGCCTGGCGCCTGAAGGCGCCAAGCTAATCTGGCACTAACGTTAAATTATCATGGTCGACCCATCTCCTACTGTTGTGCGTCAGGACTAAATGGGTTAAACACGAAGAGGAAACCAAAAGGTGACTCCAAAAAGATATCCCACAAAAGAAAGAAACAAGCTTAGAACTAGAACGGACAAGTACAACTTAACTTATTAAATTATTGGGGTAAACCCCGAAAATGTAATTAATTGTGTTGTACCTGTCCTTTCTAAGCGTGTTTCTTTCTTTGATAGGATTTTCTTTTCTGACACACGTGTGCGACGTCTCGCAGCGCTTAGTTTTCACACTGCCTGTAATGCTGAGTGGGGTATCCCTCTGTCACAGGAGATGCCTTCCGATCTTTCTCTTCCCTGCTCGAGTTGAAAGTCTGCATAAACACTCAGATCATCCTTTTCACCAGGAATGTCAGGTAAAAGCTATGATACTTTTTGAAGTACATGTCTGTCTTAACCGCCCCCCCACCTCCCCATCCCCCCCTCTCTCACCCTCCTGCCCCCCCCCCCCCCCCCCCCCCCATTCCTCCCTCCGTACATGCAGCCACCGTTTATGTGAACAATACTGGTGGCTGCATACACAAGCGGGTTCATTTTTTGTCTACCGTATTGAAAAGACTTTAGGATGGGGCTGGTCAGAGCGCGTTCCGTAGAATGCAAAGGACATAACAGGCGGGCGGGGCCCATGGTCGGGCATAAAAGTAACAAGATAAAAATGACGTCACGTACATAAAAGACGTTTATAGAGAGATAGAGAGAGAGATTAAAAGGAGATACTGAATGAGTTCGTAATCCAGCGTTGTACCTCTTCAACTTTTTCAATAATAATTAATTCATTTTTGCAAGTTTTGGAGCCACTATTTACTCCCATCAAACAGTCAGCGCTGGAACAGGCTGTGTGGAACAATACAGTCAGCTCTGGAAGAGCGTGCCTTTCGAATGAGTGACGTGAAACATCAAGTTCGTCACAGTGTACACGGCGTCGTGAGACCAGCGATGTCATGACGTGAAGCTTATAGTGACGTAATTTTGCTGCTCGTGCTATTCTTCTTCATCAGAATTGTTGTCGCTACTCGAGTCCACAGAGCGTACTAATGGCGGGAAGCGCTGTGTCCGTCTTTATTTGTGTGTCCGGCGTGCGTGTTGATCAGGTGTTGGCTTAGAGAGGAGGGAAATGGATCAGAAGGATAAGCTTAAAAATATAAACAGCTCTGAATGTTCCTAAAAGAAAAACGCACGTGTGCTCCAAACAATACGGTAGACTTTGGGATGATATCTTCATCTTGTTTCTAAGTTTATATGTACAATTACATGTGTTTACTGCAGTTAGCGAAACGACATGATAACATGCATATTTATGTGCATCCACACATCTTCTTGGTTTAAATTTTGACTTTAAATTTTAAATGACTTTAAATTTTGCCAGGACTTGTGTTACCAGACTTTGGAACCAAAAAAGGGGCAGATTACCTAATTTCTGATGGGGGGTGGGGGGAGTCCAACTTTTTGTTTGGATCCTTTAACCTTAGACAGATGGCACCCAGATGGCCGACGTTGCTTACTACTGGCCGGGAAAAAAATGAGACGGGGATGGGGGATGGGAAAGGAGGGCGGGGGTGGGAAGGGGGAGAGGGGGTGATAGGCGCCATAAGTGCATGTAACGACCTCTTGCACCTTCTCCCTTCTCACCGCCGGCCGAAATCTCAAAAAGTGTAGGGGGGGGGGGGGGAGTGGTGGGAGTGGGGTGAGGAGGAGGTGGCGGGGAGAGGGCTTGGGTGTCACTTTAACACCAGTGCAGATTAAACTGAAAAGAAATACAAGGAGGATTAAGCGACTTTGAAGGGAGAGAGGGGGGGGGGGACGAGAGGGTTTTGGTTTTGGTTTTGTTTTTTGCGCGGGAGATCAGAACTCCTGGAAGCCAGCGCTCCTCAAATAGCTGTCCCTGCCAAAAACCAAATGGCAGGCCATTCTGGCACCATCCTTGAAATATCATCATCAGTCAGTGTCCCGAACTGCAATGTAGTCTTGAGAGGACAGTTCCAAACTGTTGATTTTCGACCACAGGAGCTCCATGTGTGACTTCTTTTTCTCCTAGGAATTGGTGAAGTCTCCTTTGGACAATTTCACCTGTGGTGTCGGCAAACTTGAAATAAACATGATCAAAAACCGTAACGCCGACATCTTGCCATGTAAGTAAAATGTTATGTCCGGCAGCATTCTGGCGTTTAGTTACAGATACACTGGTGGGTGAGCTAGTGGACAGCAGGCTTATTTTTGGTTGGTTTGTTGGTTGGTTGATCGGTTAGTTGGGTTAAGTTGGGATGGGTGGGTTGATTTGGTTGGGTTAGCTGATTGGTTGATGAACAGATGTTTGTTTGTTTGTTTGTTTGTTTGTTTGTTTGTTTGTTTGTTTGTTTGTTTGTTTGTTTGTTTGTTTGTGCGCATCTCTATGGCATGTACAGAATATTTTCAAAATATCATTGTCTCTAGTTTATGTGCACAACGATCGTGTTGAGCTGCAATAATCTGTCCTGTGCTTTGCAGACGATCATACCCGGGTAAAACTGTTCACAAGAGATGACAGAAATCAGGACTATGTCAACGCCAGTTATGTCTCCGTAAGATATCATGTTGACTTGCAATGTTTGTGTGTGTGTGTGTGTGTGTGTGTGTGTGTGTGTGTGTGTGTGTGTGTGCGTGCGTGCGTGCGTGCGTGCGTGCGTGCGTGCGTGCGTGCGTGCGTGCGTGCGTGCGTTCGTCCTTCAGTTATATGCTCCATTGAGCTGCTATACACATATCCATCTTGGTTTTTTGTTTTGGCTGTTTTCACTTTTTGGTGGGCTTTGTTGTTGTTGTTGTTGTTGTTGCTCATCTTGCTGTTTTTGTGGGGAGGTGGGGGGGGGGTCTTTGTTTTTTGTTTGTTGTTTTTTAATCATCATCGAAAGCCCTACAACGCAACCGTCTCAACTCTCCTTCACACACGCATACACATATTGTACACCCTTCCCATCACCCCCTCCCCACCCCCCACCCCCCCCCCCCAACCTCCCCCCACCCCCACCGGCCACTTCGCCTCCACCCGATGAGTGGGGATAAACAAAAAAAAAACCGGAGTAAAACGGTGTAAATATAATTATGCTTCCAATCAACACAGAAGCACAGTATCTGTTTATCTGTACGTGCATTTTGTTTGCCAGGGCCCTCAGTCCCCTTGCCAGTACATCGCCACCCAGGCTCCTCTCATCTCCACAGTTCCGGACTTCTGGAAGATGGTGTGCGAACAGAAATCGCAGGTCATTGTCATGGTTGCCGATCTTGCGGAAAACGAACAGGTCTGTCTCATGTTCCCAGTTTCGTTATGAGATCGACGCTTTCCCAAAGCGCAAAAGGGTATCGGGTCGACGTCGACCCGATGGCCTTTTGCGCATTGGGTAGTTTGTTGTCAAACAATCGTACAGAACACTTCATTCATGGTATTGTCACTCTGCCTCATGATTACAGTATGGCGTGCATGCCCCAGGAGCCGCTGCATGCTCCGATTCTCCCCTCCTCATCACCTAGTTCCGACCAAATCAATCACGTGGTTTGGTTCTGCATAAAACTTTGAACGAGCAGACAAACATACAGACGGAAAAGACGAGTTTAAATACTCCATCCGCTCTTTGGAGTGGGGTGGGGATTGGTTGGTTGGTTTGTTCGGGTTTTAATGTCCACGGCACGGGGGGTGATAATGGACGGCCCTAAAGGGCGGGTTATGAGAGACATGGACAGCTATTACCTATGGGGCATGGTCTGGTATGGTATGGTATGGTATGATATGGTATGGTATGGTATGGTATTTTAGGGTATGGTATGGTGTCTCCGAGACGCACATATCCATCTATTTCAAGATGCTCAAGGGTCCGCAAGGATAGAAGCTGGAGCTTTGACAACCTACTGCTGCTAATCGCCACCCAGCTACTAATTTCGCTGCATGCCTTTGGTTTTTTCTGTTTCCATTCTACCGGCCCTAACAGGCCTTTCTTTTCGAAGAGCCGTGATGGGTATGACCTTAACACTGATCAGTTCGGCCGCACTGCAACTGTGCCACTTTGATTTACCAGGACCTTATAAGGGACATGCTATCTGAACAAGCCCGTCGTTTTGCCCGGTGAAAGGTATGGGGGTGGGGGGTGGGGGGAGGGGAATGAGGGCAAAGTTATGATCGCATGTGGTACACGTCTACTGATTATTCATATCATTGTCCTTGTTTTAATTAAAGATGGGTCGTTACTGGCCATCCGTCTTGAACTCGCCTGCTCAGTTTGGCGACGTGACCATCAGAGTGACTTCTTCTTCAGATCTGCCCAGCTTCACTGTCCGCAAAATCGCCATCAGCACGGTAGGACCTTAACCTATTTAGCTGCGACCTACCAATACAGCGGTTAACCCGTTTAACCCCAAAGCTGCATTTCCAAATTTTGCAGGTGTCACCTAACGATTGTGTACCAGTTGCAGAAGATGGACCATGATAGTTTAAGGGTAGTGCCAGATTCGCTTGGCGCCATCAGGCGCCAAGCAAATCTGGCACTACCCTTGAATTACCGTATTACCATATTAACATTTAACAGTGAACAGCTCCCAGATACAAGAGATACAGAATCTCATGAGCCCCCGGTAAGATGTATTGAGTTATCGTACGGGCCGGGTAAAGGGAAATGCGAGCTGCTAAAAAAACATTGGTGGTTTCTTTGTGTGTTTAAAGTGTACAATAGATTTAATTGGTGGAACTTACGGTTGGTGTTGGTTAAATGTGTTCTAAGTGTTGGAGGCAACGGGGCGATTTGGGTGGTGGGGGGGGGGGGAGGCATTGAGATTTCACACACTGAATGGAAGTAAGGCGCTGAGTTACAAGGGGAAGGAGGGGAAGGGGCCTGCCCTGCCCTGCCCTGTCAGACCGTATATTTTCCAACGCCTAACCTGACGCTACGAGCTGACCGAAGACCGAGCTGAGGTCGACGTCGACCCGAGAACCTTTGCAAAGAAAAGTCAGTCAAAAAGATGTTTTTGTTTAGCAACTGACGAAATACACGTGTTGTGGTGGTGCAATGATAGTAGAAAATGAATAATTCATTATGTCTTTGCATGTCGTGGTTAATGTATCTAGATAGGCTAAATGCAGGTGTTCCAGAGTTTTTAATTAACAAATAAAAGATTCAGCGTCCCAGATGTTATATTAGAGTGACATGTTGCATGTATAACCCTGTGTCCTTCAGAGATGCACAGTGAAGCAAACAGTGCATTTTACCATCAAGGCCAAAGCGACTGAGATCATGCTGTGTGTCACTTTGGTACAGAAACTTGTGGACTTTAAGATCGGGTGTCCACACCAGTTGGAATCTAATCAGGGTATCGCTTTGTTAGAAGAAATATCGTGGATGTGTATAGTACGATGGTATGTCGTTTTCGACTACCGTCGTGTTTTGTGGTGTTTATTTGCTTGTTTGTTGGTGTTATTGTTTTTTGTTTGTTTTGTTTTGTTTGTTTTGTTTTGTTTGTTTTGGGTGGGGTTTTTTGTTGTTTTTTTCTGTAAGTAATGAACATTGTAAATCGCCCAAAGCTGGAGATCGGAGGTTATTTTATGAAGCGTTCGTTATTGTTATCATAATACCAAATTGCAAAATGTATCTTCATAGATGTCAGAGGCAATGCAGAAAGTGACCCATATCCAGTTGTCGCGCTGGAGAAACCAGGTGTGTGCCTTGCCCCTGGAAGACGTGGCTGACATTATACAGGTGGTCACTAGCTACACACGCAACACGGGCCAGCCTGTCATCGTCCACTGCAGGTAAGTGGGGACGATCTCGGAGTGACGGCAAAAGCCATACAGTTTCATGAGAACTTGCATGACTGTAGCGGCTCATGAGAATTTATGTCTCTTGCTTGTGCACTGAATTACTTGTACTACAACATAATTGATTCATTGACGGCAAGAGTGTCAAACGTTGTTATGACTGAAACATGAAAACAAAGCTGCAATGACAAGAGTACAGACTGATACTCCTTCTTTTGTGACACCTTTTAACTCATTCGAGACGTGCCGACTCCAGACACGTGGCATAAGCCGCGTATCCGGAGCCGGCACGTCTCGAATGAGTAAAAGAGTATTGAAATATGCGTGCAAGCTTGAAGTAGGTCTAATTTAATGGAGGCGTTCCATAAATCAGTTTAAAAACTGAGCTTTTTGACGCAAACAGTTGATTAAGATTAAAAGCATGGACAAAGATGAAAAATGGTCTATTCTGTAACGGCTACCGATGTAATGATCTTTTTTTTTTTCTTTCTCCGTTTTTACTTTCATCTTGTACGTGAAATGTAGTGACGGTAGCGGCAGAACAGGAACGCTAATCGCCCTTGACCTATTGACCCGCTTTGTGGAGAACCATGACGTCAGTGCCGAGCTGAACGTGTTTGCGGTGTTAAACAACATTATGAAGTGTCGACCTCACTTGATACAGTCAGAGGTAAAACATCACTCTTTGAGTCATTTCTCGCACCGGCTTTGGGGATAGGTTAACAATGACTGCCCAGGTGTGTTGGAGCCCGTTCTAGTTCTAGTCACCCTTTTTACAGATAATACCAGTATCTTTGTAGTAACCATCTGTGGCTCGTTGTTGGCACATTATATAACTGTACTATTACACAATCAATACAATTCACGATTTTCGATTTTTAATTATTTTTCTGTCTTTATTAGATAGGCGTTCGTTCGTCCGTCCGTCCATCCGTGCGTCCGTCCGTCAATCCATCCATCCATCCATCCATCCATCCATCTGTTTATTTCTTTCGATCACTTATTGGTTCTTGGTTATTATCATCAGACGCAGTACATGTTTATCCACGACGTGCTACGAGTTGTGATCGACAGAAAGCTGCAGGACGGACGCGGCAAGGGGAAGGTCTATCAGAACATAGGCATCACAGAAAACGTCTACGACTCCACTGAAGTCTACAGCACCAGTAAGTTACGGTATATTTTTGTCGTGTGATGGTGCCGGAAAAGGCCAGTTTATTAACCCCTTCAGCCCTGCGCCCTACAGCAGAAGATGGGTCGACCATGATAATTCAAGCGTAGTGCCAGATTAGCTTGGTGCCTGTCGGCGCCAAGCTAATCTGGCACTACCACCTCCTGCAACTGGTGCATAGTCATTAGATGACACCTCCAAAATTTGGGAAATACGGCCGTCGGGCTGAATGAGTTAAATTAATTATATAGCTATTCCATTTTTTCAATAATAAACTTCCAGATACTTTGATTCAAGATCAAGTTGTTGATTTTGATGTTGTTACTGTTTTTGTTGTTGTGTCTGATATATGCAAACAAAGACCGTCTTCTGTCAGTTCCAGATGCTAACCCCTACGAGTCCCTCAGGCCCAAGGCACAGAGAACCAGCGCTCTGTGATAAAACGAGGAGGGAATATCAGCGCAAGTCCTGCAGAGGCAATGTGCATTGAAAGTTACCATGCTTTGATAACTCTGTCACATAATGCACAGGTGGTTAGACCGTGACATTTCAAGTGCAATGCGTGATTAGCTTGGCGCCTGGTTATGTGCCAAGCTAATCAGGCAAGTTACACTTGATTCCCACAGCTCAGTTATTTGTTGTGACCAGTAAAAGACTTTTTCTTCAGAGAGCATAAACGCTAAGTGCTGATTGCGCGTTTATACTATTCGCAGCTGTCAAGAAACAACGTGTGATTTACCTAACAACGATTTTCTGCATGGAAGCGATCATGACCTAAAAACGAGCGCGCAGTAATAGGTTACATAAAAGTCTTGTCACCTGCACCTTTTTGGCTCACGTGAGATGGCTAGGTACTGGGCCATCCGTCGTTTTGTCGTGCGTGGTAAACTTTAACTCATTCGCGGCTAGCCGCATCCGGATGCGCGGCTTATGCCGCGCATCCGGATGCGGATGGCCGCGAATGAGTTAACGTTGGCATTTTCTAAGAGACTATTCAAGCCACGGTCTTCAAACTTGACCCAAGGATACTTTGTGACAAGACCTTTTTTAAACATACCAATTTCATTGACCTCTCAAAGGGCAAGGTGACATGAGTCCGGAAATAGGCACAAAATAACCATATTTTGGCCATTTTTTTTCTTTCTAAATACCAGTTTCAAACCCAAAACCCAAACTTTGTACGGAGATACCTGATGGTAGGCACTTTATGTGCATACTAGTTTGGATGATCCATCGGAAAGGTCAAAATCACAAGAGTCCGACAAATGTGTGAAAGAATATGACAATTTTTGACAGAAATTTACTTTTGGATCAAAGTTTTGGATCAGTCATAAGCGTGAGCCATAAGGGTTTTGCCATTCTCGTTTTCTGTCGTTCTCTGTCTTTCTAATTTGGATGACATTTCGGAAAGGTCAAAGTAACAAGAGGTCGATAAATGTATGAAACATTACAATGTTTTACATAATTTTAGTTTCTAAGTCAGTTTTGGATCAGTCATAAACATGAGCCATAACGGGGTTTTTCCATTCCTTTTTTCTATTGTTCTCTGCCTCTTGGCGGTAAAACGTTACGTGGTGGTTTGGTATTTTTACATAAATTTACATATTTATGTTTCTTTCTTATTCGAACACTAAACACTGTAGAAGAGACACCTATATTATTTGCCACGGAAGCACACTCGGAAGTTTTAAGTTATCCGGCCTGATGCAAATGGCCGCTGCTTTAATCCCGAAATACTAAGCAGAATCAGGCACGTGGTTTAAACCGTTTAGGCAATACTATAGGGCTCTTGTGGGTTACGGAGATATGTTTCACCCTCGGGTGTTATTTGGGAGGCAAAACGCTCGCTAAAGTTCGCTCCCAAAATATTCCCTCCGGGGAAAAATATCTGTAGTGACCCAGAGTGTCTGAGCACTATATAGCTGTTTCGGTATTTCGCCGCCGGGACATATCGAACAAAAACAAACTGCAAGAGACATAGATTCTTATGAGTCCCCGCGGATGCGGGGACTCATGAGAATCTATGCCTCTTGCTGTGCCTTAGGCAATGAGTCTGCGTTGGATCGAGAGACGCCAAATGCTGGTTCTGATGGGGTTGTAAACTGCAACTGTAATTCGCGTATTATTTTGTTCTAGAGGTGAAATTAATATAGATTTCTTGTTCTCACAAACCTTAGTGCGTTTTTTGCATCCACTTAATGATATCTACCACAGAAAGTTGTTGAAAGATCTGTTGTCCTGACTTCTACGTTTATTATTAACAATATTATTTCGCTTTTATGTATTTGCTCTGCTCTGTTTTATCTGCAGCGGCTCTTGTATCTTGTGAGTTATTAAAGGTCTTGCTATATTCATGACACACGTGTTGCTTAAATCTGCTATTCCTTTTACGGCTACTTTTTTTTTTTTAATTTGTTGGGTCGCTTAAATAGTGTAAATGACAATTAATTTACCATTGAACATGCTATTAAGTCCGATGTTTTTTGTGCTTGTGTCTAAAATTACCATGCGGACAAGACAGGTCTTACTTCTATATATTTTTTTATTGTCTTTTCTCGACTTTTGTCTTTTTATTATGTCACCGCTCGTGCCGTCCTTTGGTCCATGGTATAAAGAGCTGTGATCTACATAGCAACCCGATTTCTACATGGCAACCTACAGACATGAGCACAGTCTGAAGATGCAATGTAAAAATCAAAGAACACGGAATTTTTATTATTATTATCATGATTGCGGATTTTTTTCATTACTATTGTTATTATTTTCCTTAATTGTCCTTAACGGCAGGTGCTTAAAATGGCGTGGTCTGTGATCGTGTTAACACCTTCACCTCAATGATTCATTTAGTTAATTTTGTTTAGTTCATTGCTGTTAATAGGCCAGTGGACCGGTACACGGCACCCGTACCGGTATACTGTACCGGTGCAATGCCATACCGCGTTTTTTCGGTATACTGTTAATAACGTGCAACTCTGACTAATATTTAACTGAAAACGGCTTCGTAGAGCCGAACGTAGGCTAAGTCGAATGTGTTTCCAAACTCGGATAAGTCATATACATATATGGGCTGTAGTATTTGTTTCATTCACAATAATCACAACCTACACGTTTCTAACACATATCCCGAGATCTCAGGATACAAATAGTTCTGTCTTCATGAGTGTAGTGAAAAGAAGCGGTGCCTGTTGTTGACATTTGTGGTGGAAACACGCGTTACGTTGGACGGCTATTTTTCTCACTGGCCAAAAACGCATGGTGTAGGAATTAATTTGTGCAGAAAATAAATCACGCTCACTTCAGTTCACAAACAGCAGAAAACAGCGGGTTTAGACTTTTTGTTGAAACAATCAGATTTGGTACATGAAAAGAGAAAGGGTCTCAAGGCATGTCACTTTTCCATCCGCCATTTTGGGCAACTTTTTGACATTTCAGGCATAAAAAAAAAAAACAAAGACGTCGTATTTTGAAGTGAATTTTATTTCAATTCATAGTCTTTTTTAATTCACTACGGATCGGTATCAGCAACACAGCCGATCGGTAGGAAATGTTTACAAAAACACTCATCTGAGAGTATGACCCTCTGTGGTACAAAGCTTTATATATATACTGATCAACAAAAGAAACGCGAATTTTTCACCATATCGCTTTTCTTCTTAAATATGCTTTAATTCGGGTTATTTTGACGTCATTTATTAGAAAATGTTATGAAGAGTGTGTTATGTCGTGTGCACATAGAATGTTTAGTCTTAAAAATCGAACATTGATGACTTGTCACGTCATCAGTGACACTACCATTACAGGATATTGAAAGTGAAATGGATAGCATCTGCAGAGGACACAGCTGAAAGTCAACCAATGTGCAGTGTCACTAGGGTCCGTGTGCATGAAAATCCGGCCTGTTTGGTCTTAACCTACTTTTCGTTTATCAAAGGCACCTAAATAATCAACATGACCTACAAACATGAAATCAAAAAGTTCTTTATTTTTAGATTAGCGGCCATATTTACCTGATCAAATGGATATGGGTGTGTTCTTTATCTCTGCATCAGTCACTGGACCATAAAAATTGGTTTGAAAGAATTTACATTAAATAAAATAAGATTTATTAAGAAAATGATGTGCACCGGAAGTTCTGGTTCTCTAATGAATTTTTCGAGTCAAATTTCGTTTGAGGCAGTTAATAACATCATAAGCAATCCACACAACTTGTGTGTTAAAACATATCACAGGAATCTGGCTTCACAGAGTGTGTCCAGTTTTGCTTATTTTCACCGCTAATGAAACCCTGTGTCCTCCAAGGTAGCCATGGGCGATAACTCATCCAATTTTTGTGTGAAGGTAGCTCAGACAGTAGGCTGAACATCTGAAGTAAGCAACAAATAAAATGTTCTTGTTTTGCTGTCAGGGTGGCTGTTTGTTTGCGGGTACACTTATAGACACTTTTCGCGTTTTTAATGGAAGTCAGTATATAAGTTCTTTTTGAACAAAGCGACATATTCACACCGGCACACACACATGGAGTTGTGAAAAGAAGAGTAGACAAGTCTCCGCTGAGGCAAAACAACATTGAGAATCCGTTTTGTCAGAAGATTTAGCAATCAAAGCCCACCCTAGAGCAGACCGCTTAAATGCCTCCATACTTCTTGTTGGGTTTTTGTTTTTTTTGGTGGAGACTAAATACAAAATGAGTCGATCGGTCCGTCTTACGTGTATTCTCTCTTCTTTCTTTGTTGATCATTACTGATGGCATAGAAATAAGAAGTGGACTCATCTTTGTAATAATCATTTTGTTTGGAAAGAAAATGTGTCTGGCTTCACTAAGATGGAAAGATGGAAAACACGTTAAATAGCCACAAGCAGTGAATTTGTTGAATTTGAAATCCTGAAAGTTGTTCATTTGTGTGTAAATTCCTTCAGTCATGGATCTGAGAAAAATTGACACAGGAAAAAGAACACCCTGAATTGTAGCTGCTTTCAGACGTGTGGTTACAGATGTCGCCACGAAAGCCTGTCTGTCTCCCGCCCCCCACCCCCCCACCCCCCGCCCCCCCCCTACTCCCCTCTCTCTCTCACCACGATATTTGAGAGATTCATTTTAGGTGTCAGTAAATTCTGATGTGCTTTTGTTGGAAAACCTTCTGCTTGTTCTTTTTGTTTGTGTAAACATGACCTTTTGGCTCACGTGCGAAGCAAAAGTGATTCTATGTTCTGGGCCAGTGGTCGTCCGTCCGCCTTCGTCCGTGGTAAAATCTTTAACCTTTGCATTTTCGCGGAGACTATTCAAGCCACAGTCTTCAAACTTGGCGCAAAGATATTTTGTGGCAAGACCTTTCAAAACATACCAATTTCAGTGACCTCTCACAAAGGTCAAGGTCACGGGGGTCAGGAAATATATTTTAAAAAATCGCTATATTTTGACATAATTTATTTTTTCTCACATACTATTCACAACTTCAAACCCAAACTTGGTGCAAAGATACTTGATGGTAAGACCTTTATATGCATACTAATTTGGTTGATCCCTTGGAAATGTCAAGGGTCACAAGCGCTCAGGAAATAGGTCCAAAATAGCCATATTTTGACAAAAGATGTTTTTCTCAAATACTATTCACAAACTTCAAACCCAAACTTCCTACAGAGATACCTGATGGTAAGACCTATCTATGCACACTAATTTTGATGACCCCTCGGAAAGGTCAAGAGCTCAGGAAATAGGTCAAAAATAGCCATATTTTGACAAGAAATGTTTTTTCTCAATCAGTATTTACAACTTCAAACCGAGACTTGCTACAGAGATACCTGATGGTAAGACCTATCTATGCATACTAATTTGGATGACCCTCGGAAAAGGTCAAGGGTCACAAGAGGTTGACAAATGTGTATAAAATGCCAATTTTGGATAGAATTGTAGTTGTTATCAACATTTTTGCAAACTTTTCAATCAAATTTGGCACACAGGTAGCGGATGATAAGACCTTCCTATGTATACTAATTTAGTCGACTCGTCGCAAATGTCAAGGGTCAGGGGGGTTCACAGATGTGTGAAACTGATTAAATTTTGAGAAACATTGATTTTGGTTTTGCAAAAGCCTTCCCTTTACTTATTGTCATACATGTGTGGATCGGTAATATACGTGAGCCATAAGGGCTTTGCCTTTCTTGTTATATCTTATTCTTATTTTAGAATAATGTTGTGTATTATGAACATAATTCTGGTCCGTAAAACAACAACGCTTAAGTCGAACAATTAAAAATATCCCCTGCAGGTTCGACTTAAGCGTCGCCCACTGTATACGCATCTTGCAGATGGAGCGGAATGGATGATTCTACATAATGCTAAAAGTCATATCATTATTTTTGTTGGTGTATTATGCACAATTGTGCATGCCGCGTTATTGTTTAACATTTCTCAGACAAAGTCAGTCTCTGGTCTACTTTTCTGCTGCTTACACTTTTTACTCAGAAATAAATTTCCAGCTACATTTTTCCCCCGAGTCTTGTTATTATTCTTCATTGTGAGAGTGTTTTCCTGCTTGTTTGCAAAATCTCTTTCTCTTTAAATATTCCACCTGAAATGGGCTTGTGTAAGATAGTTATAGCAGGTGGCACTTAGCAACAGAAGGCCATCAAGTTGAAAGCTCGAACTTCTGGCCCTGGGACACCTTGAGCATCTTTTTAACCCATTCAGCCCTGACGCACTACGGCAGGAGATGGGTCCACCATGATAATTCAAGGGTAGTGCCAGATTAGCTTGGCGTCTGTCGGCGCCAAGCTAATCTGGCACTGCCCTTGAATTACCATGGTCGATCCATCTCCCGCAACTGGTGCATAGTCGTTAGATGACGCCTCCAAAATTTGGGAAATACGGCCATTGGGTCGAATGAGTTTTAAAAAATTACATGTGTGCACCACACCATCCCACACAATACCATACCAACTTGGGACTCCTTCACGGCCAGCAAGAAACAACTGAACTGAGCATGACCCATCTGCATGAAGCATGCATCCGTTGAGACTTTGCAGATGGGGGGGGGGGGGAAGGGGTGGGGGGGGGGGATCAAGAGGGTTTATATGCCGGTCCTGTATTGGGTGGACGGAGTTATTTGACACCGAGTTTACAATTGTTTCAGAAACGCAACCCCTGGCAGCAGGCTATTACAGTGACGAGGTTCACTTTTGGTTACTTTCTTCTTCCTAGTCTACCTTACACCTCTTTGCATGACGTTGGTCCAAACAAATCGCGGTCTTTTTAGCCGATGATTAATTCGTTCGAGACATGCCGCATCCGGATACGCGGCATAAAGCCGCGTATCCGGATGCGGCATATCTCGAATGTGTTAATAATAAGAAATCTTGCACCTCAGTGGATGATTAAAAAAATGATCACGTGTCTAGTTACCATCGGCATAGCTATACGTTTTCACTTCCTGCAGTTGCCAGCTCTTCAGTACGATTACTGCCCTTTGAGGTTTGTCTGACAAAATGGCGATAGTTTAACTGATAAAAGCTGTTGAACACAATACAACAGGATTTAAAATTTAAAAAATTTAAAGACCTTTGCCGTGCAGTTTCAAATCGATCCGCAAACACCTCTGCATGATATTACGTATGAGAAACGATGATACCAGCGACTCAGAAAAGCATCGTGTTTGCCTATGTTTGTAAATTTCTCATATCCAATTTAAACTGTGCGGCCCTTAACCCTTTGGGTGCCGGTAGCGAGTTCGGTCGTGGTGATTCCAGTAGGAATCACCTCGACCAAACTCGCTACCGACACCCAAAGGGTTAGCTCGCTTTGGAGGCGCCCGCCCAAACGTCTTTCAGTGACGTGCTACCATATTTTTTTTTTTGTTTGGTTTTTTTTTTGTTTGTTTGTTTTTGTATGTGTCGCGGATGTCGTGGCGAGCGTATAAATATTGGTGTGAAAAGCGTCTCGCATTGACAACTCACTTCTACGTACAGTGATTGTAATGTTACGACGTACTGATAAACATTGGCATTGCCTAAGGCCATCAAACGGTTCAAAAATCGAATAGTGTGTTACATTTATTGCTCGCGTGATTAACAGAGCTGCTAGAGAGATCCCAGGCGTTATCCAGTCTGTTTTTGTGCGTAAATAATCCACTTAACCAAAACCTTTCAGTGCCGTTTAGTCAGCTATCAAGAATACACAGTATAGTACAGCTCTTGTGTCACGAAAACCACCTAACTCGCAAGGATGTTTGCCTCTTGTTGGCGACACATGTATCACACACAAAAACTAAAGATGTCAATTTTTATTGAATGTGTGAAGGTATTGAAAGCGATAGACTCGTATTAACCCATTTAACCCCATAGCCGCATTTCCCAAATTGTGAGGGTGTCATCTAATGATTATGTATCAGTTGCAGGAGATGAATCGACCATGATAATTCAAGGCGCCACGCTAATCTGGCACTACCCTTGAAATATCATGGCCGTTCCATCTCCTTCTTTAGGGCGCTGGGGTTAAATGGGATAATTCATTCAGTAAATTAAACACGAACATGCACCACTTCACAATTCCCCATAGGGACCATGTACAAACACTGCAAAAACTGTACTTACAAACACGCCAATAATATAAAAAAAAATTGTCGTGTTTCGTGTCAGCATTCGTCTTTCCGTCATCATGAAGCAATGGAGAAACTTAGAAAGTCAGCAAGTCATGAAGATCCAGTTCGTTGGAACAACCTTGCGTATGACTAGAACACAACTGACGTCATAGGACCAGGTAACCCCTTCACGGTCAACGTGCGCAGATTGCGTTGCTGAAATCTGTTAAACGCAGCGCCAAAGAGCACCGGTCGTCCGAAGAAACATAATAATAATAATAATAATAATAATAAATAGTCCTTGTATAGCGCTGTTCTCCAGGAAAACATTAGACTCGCTGCGCATGCACAACAGCACACTCTCTCATACACACGCACAATTATACACTACTTTAACCCACCCCATCCCTTCCCAGCAGCTTACATCCACTTCAACATGCATAGAAAACGGTGTCAGCGAGAGGCACAGATCCTCATGAGCCCCCCGTATGTTCGGGGCGCCGTAAATGTGGCGGCTCGTGAGGATCTATGTCTCTCGCATGTGGGTATTGTTCGTTGTGCACCTGAAGTGAAGAGGTTAAACAAAACACAGACTTCTATCCAACCTCCTCCTTGCTACGCGAAACGGCTGAACTCTGCAGAAGAATCAAAGTCTGTTTCTGGAAAAAATGATGTTTGTCTATCAATGCCTGTTCCTTGTCAACCCCGCTTGTCCTGTCTATCAAAGAAGAAATCATCGGTGTGCAGCTATTTAGCTATTGGGGTTTGACGCCGAGCAGGCGACAAAAGCCATCTCACGGCGGGAAGGGTACAAGTCTGGTCAGCCAGACTAACAGAAAGGTCTTAAAACATGATGTAATACAGTTTAACACTTTCGAGACGTGCCGCATCCGGATTCGCGGCCTAAGGCCGCGAATCCGAACGCGACACCTCTCGAAAGAGTTAAAGGTATTCTTGTCTATCGCCGTTCAGCCCAGTAAAAAGCAATAGGCCATCGGACCGACGTCGCGCCGATTACCTTTTGCAGACTGGAACACGTACTAGTAGATTTACGGTTTCGCCGGGTTGTCAGGGTTGCGCGCGGGATTCAATTCATCACTGCGGCATTCGTCGGCCCCAGGACCTTTCGCGGTCTGGGAATGTATTGACTATGCGGCCGGGGTGTCTGGGTGATACTTGACTGGGAGATGCGCCTGTGGTGCCGAGGCAGGTGGCGCTGAGACCTCTAGCACGGCTGGAGTTGGTTCCAAACCCTCCCCTGCCTCGTTCTCTGGCGGTGCTCTCTCTTGTAAGTCTGGCGTCTGCACAGAAAATGGGAGACGTTGCTTTTAAAAGACTGTTGATATTGATATTACAGTGAGTTTTGACAATAACCAAAGGATTAGGAAGCCAGTTGTATCCCCTGACAGTCGAGGGTTTCTAACGTCCCTAGTGAACTTTCATTTGAAGCTCGGAGCAGGTCAGGGAACAGAACTCTGCATTAAAAAAATCTTCGATATCCTTAAACTGCGCAAGTAGACCTCAACGAGTTTTTCACCATAGTTTGTTATATACAGAATAATTTTACAAAGAAAATAGAGCTATTTTTTTTTTAAAAATCGTGATCACAGCCGACTTTCTTACAAGCAACCTTTGTTATAAACAAAGTTAACAGTGTATCGATTATCATTATTAATTACAGTATCTTCCTTTGCACGACTGCGTGTGTCACTGTTTTTGAGAGGTTTCTTTTTATTTTATTTTCTTAACCCATTCAGCCCTGACGCACTACAGCAGGAGATGGGTCGACCAGGATAATTCAAGGGTTGTGCCAGATTAACTTGGCGCCTGTCGGCGCCAAGCTAATCTGTCACTGCCCTTGAATTCTCATGGTCTATCCATCTCCTGCAACTGGTGCATAGTCATTAGATGACGCGTCCAAAATTTGGGAAATACGGCCGTCGGGCTGAATAAGCTAATCAAGCCTTTACTGCTTTTGGAGTCCGACTGCAGAGGGCTTTATCTCCGCGTTCAGAGAGAGAAATTTGTGAAATAATGCTAGAAGCTTACCATGCCTTATGATAATCCCCACATAGCAAGATCATCTGTTTGCTGTTCCCTCGATGCTCTGACTGCAGTCGTTTGCTTGTGTCTTACAGAACAATACAAAACTAACAGTTTCCTAACCATGGTGACTCTTGTATAACTGACAAAAGTGTTACACTGTGATACAAAAATGTTTAGTATATCAGCATGGCAACCCAGTTGAAATCCTGAATCCTGTGAAGATTATATATGAATTCAGAAGATAAATCTACAGTAAGCGATCAAAGGTTCGCGCCAGATTTGCTTGGCGTCTGTAGGCGCCAAGCAAATCCGGCACAAACTTTTAAACTAACACGGTCGAGCCTTCTCCCACTGAAGTGTATCAGGGCTTAATGGGTTAATTTACCTGCTCAGGCTTAACACCGTTGGAGCCGACTTTTTTCCTATACAGCCACATCGCGGCAGCTATCAGTGCTAAAACGACGAGTGGGGTCACCACTCCCACCACAATCTTCGCTGTGTCAGATCCATTCTCCGGGTCTGAAACATAAAGAATTTAACCCAAAAGATTAATTTAATAATATTAATGAAAAATGACCTCACAAAGTTGAGTGCTTGCGACCTGTAACCGTAAAGCAGAAATATGTTGGAGAAAAATATGCCGCAACAATACATGATAAATACAAGAAAAGCACACATAGTAGTGTAAGGTAGTGCCGTCTTACTCGCAAGCAGAAACAAGAAGAGAAAAGAAAAGAGGAAACCTGCAAATGTGCCCTGTGAAGACAAAGACAGCAAGTCCAATTTTTGTGAAATACCAGATTTTTATCACAATACAGTAAAATCTCGTTTTTCACCCAAAAAATGGAATTACGTGTAACTGTCTTTTACCTTCATAGAGCACTGCTGGTTGCACAAGACCTGTTGAACTACACACCAACAAATTTTGCTCTGTAATACTTGCTAATAGCCCGCTAACCATGAAGACGTAAATGACCATGATACTCCACGGTACCCTGGCAATTTTGTGTCTGGGCTCTTCAGTGACAGTTGGAGAATAGTACCTGATTAGCTTGGTTCCCTATAAGGCGCCGAGCTAATCAGGCGCTACGCTCCAACTGTCATTGTCGACCCACCTCTCGCTGGTGTGTATCAGCGGTTTAGAAGAAGTTAACTTACCGCTAATTTGTTTACAGACTTCAGAGTCATTGTGGTACCCAGCAACACAGTGGCAACTATGGCGAGTGTCCGTTTCTGTGCAGCGAGCATTGTCCACACATTGAAGGACATTTGCAATTGTCCGGTTGCACACTTCATCTAGTTGAACTCCTGAAAACAAAATCAAATACGTAGAAATACACATATTATATTAGATTAATGATTGTGTAGAAAATACGTAGAAAAATGTCGCTGACGGACACCAAAAAGTTGTTGTTGTTTTGGCTGGTTTGGGTTGGTTTGGGTTGTTGTTGTTGTTGTTGCTATTGCTTTTGCTGTTGCTGTTGCTGTTGTTGCTGCTGCTGCTGCTGTTGCTGCTGCTGTTGTTATTATTATTATTATTAGTAGTAGTAGTAGTAGTATTGCTGTTGTTAAAATAAAACAACCCAATGAAACAAAGTATAAATTCAACGAAAGCAAGGACGAGCACTTAGTACTATACTATATTGCTGATTCATATTATTAGCTGGGGTGAGGTTGGGGAGATTTCTTTACATTTTTTTAAAGTGCTACCCAATGCGCAAAAGGCCATCGGGCCGACGTCGACCGCCGTTGGCCCACGCACGGTCGTGCGCGAGCCAACGGCGGGTGACGTCGGCCCGATGGCCTTTTGTGCATTGGGTAATTATTTTTAGAGACACTCAATGCTGACAACTACACTCCCTTTCCCGTTATACAATCAAACGCTTCGTGATGAAGCACAACAAAAAATGTGCACGCCCCCCCCCCCCCCAATTACTGATATCCCCCCCCCCCCCCACCACCACCACCTCCACCCCGCACCCTCACCCCCACTCACCACCACCACCTTCTTTTGGGGGGATTAAAACAAGGAAGTGTTAGCATTTTTGCAGGCACGCGTTCGTGTGCTTGTTTATGCATTATGCATGGATGTAATTCTGCGCTGTGAAGGCAACAATGCTGTAAGTTCAGTTTTGCGAATAGCGCGATTTTCATTGTAATACATTGGAAAACTTGTTTTCCACAAACGTGCTGTCGTTTGCTTTAGTGTTCCCAGGTCTGAAACCTTTCGCTACGATTTATAGGATTAAGCAATCGCCATTTAAACGACTCACTTGGATGACAGGCCCCTTGATTATGATAGTAGCTAGCGTCACAGGTACACTGGTTGCCAACACACGATGCATAGTCCACACACTGCTGAGCGTGGTTCATTGTCCCAATGCAAGCGTGTTCGGGGGTAATTCCTGTAGAGTAAAATTTATTTTTAAAAAACACCTCAAATGTTCATTACATATATTATTAATATTAATTTTATATTATTATTATTATTACCATTTCCATCCTCATCATCATCATCATTATTATTTATCATGCAAAATCCAAACCAAAGAGTTTCCGCTCAAGAACATATTTATTGCTTATTTCTGCTGGAAACGAAAATGGAAAACGTCAATAGCGGAAACGGCATGTCTAAGCCTACATCACTTTTTAGCTTTATGCGAGCCGCCGAAAACGGGTCGACTGAAACGGTTCAAGGGTAGTGTCCAATTAGCTTGGCGCCTTCAGGTTGATTCAGCTCCCTAAATCTGCTGAAGACGTGAAAGAGTATATATACCTCCCGTCAAGCAGATAAACGCCCGATAAACCTTAAACAAGCAAAGGTCCTAGGGCCGACGTCGGCCGTGCATGACTGTGCGCGGGCCCACTGCAGCCGACGTCGGCCCGTGGGTGCTTTGCGTACTGGGCTGTAAACACGTTCGACACAATGACATGTGCCACAGTGATGTATGCATTTTTTAGTTAGGCACACGAACCGAGGTACATGTGTAAAAGTCTGTACAATCAAATCTGGGACCGCCTCTATTTCGCGACTACCTGTCTAAGCAAATCACCTATTTTTTTGTCCCAAGGTATTTTTCTGTTACTTGGATAAATAAGAAGACCACCTGCCCAAGGCGACCAATATGTTATAGTCCCTAGGGTGGTGGATAGTTAGAAGAATGCTCTCAATGCGCAAAAGCCATTGGGCCGTTGTCGGCCGCCGTTGGACCGCGCACGACTGTGCGCGGGCCAACGGCAGCTGACCTCGGCCCGATGGCCTTTTGCGCATTGGGCTCGCACATAGACACTCAGACATTCAACAATAATAATCATTCCATCCTACAGGAATCACCGGCCTTGACAAAATGCGCTGCTGACAGCCAGTGGGTTAACTCTTTCTACCCCAGACGCACCACAGCAAGATAAGGATCGACCATGATAATTCAAGGGCGATGCCAGAATAGCTTGGCGCCTATGGGCGCCAAGCTATTCTGGCATCACCCTTGACCTATCATGGTCGATCTGTGACCTGCACTAGAGTGCAGTCTTCAGAGGACAACGGCAACATTTGGGAATTTCGGTGTTGGGGTAGAATGAGTTAAACAACAGTTTCAAAATGACAGGAACGACAAGAATTAACCCTTACGTGGCCTACACAGTCCTCCCATGTTGAAAAGTCCTCGGTCACATATACATCGGCCTGCTGCACACGAGGCGTTGAACGTGCAAGGGTTTGTGTCGGAAGCCGCCGCACTGCATGTGCTTCCCACCCCAGTCCCTTCAACAGAGCAAAATATCCAGTGCAGCCCTAAACCATAAAGAGCATTATAATATGCAGATGATAAGTATGTGTGGGACCAACCTCTGCCAGCAGGAACGCTCACGTGAGTCTATGCTTCATTAAGTTCAGCCGTCGTAAGATGGCCTTAGTTGTCTGCTCTGCGTCAATTCATTCTGCCCGCGACGCACCACAAGATATGGCTCGACCATGATAGTTCAAGGGTGGTGGCAAAATAGCTTGGCGCCTATACGCCAAGC
>BTPG01000006.1:158059157-158149157 GCA_036245525.1 Semisulcospira habei
CTCTCCAAATCAGAGCCTTTAAGTATAGCGTAAAAACCATTAAAGGACACAGGGTCAGAAGTCTTCAGGTAAGTCTCCTGAAGAGATATTACTGAGGGGTTATAGAACTTGATTAAAAGACGTAATTTATCAAAGTTAGCTTGAAAACCACGACAATTCCACTGAAGCAGAGAGTACATGATTATATCTTATCTGGGGATGAAGAGTTTTTCCCCCCTTTTCCTTTGCCTTGGAAGGAGTTGAAGAAAGAGAGGAGGGGTGGGGTGGGGGGGTGGTGGGTGTGTGTGTGTGTGTGTGTGTGTGGGGGGGGGGGGGGGGGGTCTGGCTCCAGGGCCTTCTCTGGTTCTTCAGATATAAAGGGAGTGGAGCTGCCGCAGCACCAGCAACGACAACCTCCACTCCCTCCATCCGTTCTTCCAATGCAGCATATTTGTTTTGAAGGGAGACATCAGTGTTCCCCTTCTGGGCCCGTGCGCACAGCGGAGTAGACAAACTGACAGGCTTGGATGGGGGCTGAGGCTTAAGGGCAACAGAAGGCGGAACTACCGGACCGGCAGTGTCCGCATTCCCTGGCTCCTCCACCGGAGTAGGGTTACTCTCCAGGGGCGAGAGGAGTCGAGGCTCCGCCTCCAACCAAGAAGTTGGGGTTTGACATGAGAAATCTTTGGTGGGGCGCTTGCCTGCCACCGCAGCACTAAATGTATACACATAGGTGTTACTAGAGTTTGGGGCAGCCTCAGCTGCACCAGGGCCTTCAACCAGTTTTTTTTTTTTTTTTTTTTTTTCGTCCAGAAAGGACAGCCCCTTCTCCACACGCACCTGCTGAATTTTGCACTCGGATATCCAACGAGGGCATTTCTTGTCCAAAGCCATATGCGCCCCCTGGCAATTCACACACAGGACTCAGCAGAGTGTCCGGGCTTAGTCAACGGGCGCATGAAGCCTCTCCCTGGCGTCATGTCTTCTGCGCATGGCCATACTTTTGGCACTTAAAGCACCGGAGGGGGAGAGGGGCGTAGTTCTTCACTTTCAAGGAGTAGTAACGTCCCCAGATGGTAGTAGGATGGGTGGTGGTGCCAAACGTCAGGATGATGGTAGGGAGACGGATCTCCCCACCGCCCTCGCTTGGAAGCGGAGCTCCTGACGTAAGTCACTCCCTGCGACATAATGTTCCGTACAAGTTCATCTTCTGACAGTTCTGACAATGATTGATCTTTTATCACGTCTCTTGAAGAATTCATCGTTTTGTGGGGTGTGACCTCCACTGGAGTGTCTCCGATGGAAGAGAGCCTCAGTAGCATGTTGGAGTGTGCCCGGGTACGGCACTCTACCAGCAAATCACCAGACCTGAGGCGCTGGGCATCAGGCCTGCCAACACGGCTCCTGAGGGTCACCCCCACCAGAAAAGGATGCAGCTTGGAAACTGGTTTCTCTTTCACCTTGCTATGGACAATGAGGAAGCGAGGCCATACGGCTGACGCCTGAGGCGTCGCTTCCTCACAGTCCGAGTCACTGTGATGTACAATGTTGGTGGCTATGTGCCGCTTCTGTGCCAGTTTTTTTTTTTTTTTTTTTTTTTTTTTGGTGGTTTCCATAGTATTATAGTAGAGATATTTATCCCCGGGGGTCCCCGCCCGCCACCGAGCCCAACAAGGGAAAGTGCAACTGTCGGTGGGTCTCCAGCCGACGCACAATGGAGACTGCCCGAAAGATATACTCAAGGGGGTAAGCCCGATTGAACCGTCTGAGCCACCGCCTTCTATCACACTGTTGAATGCAGGGGAATACTGGCGTAATGCACCTCATCAGCAGTAGAGGCTATAGCATGGTGCTCCGTATATCAACCCGCATGTCAACAGTTGGATATGGCTCAACGTGACAAAGAGCCGATTGACTAGGTCGGTACGACTAGCCTCCCGTTTAAGTAGAAGTCAAGGCCAAAGTGGAGTTTTGGCACCAGTGAGCCGCAACCCAAAGGGAACCTCAGCCACCAGGACCCTCTTCTCCCCTGACACGGGTCTCCAAGCACGACAAACACTTGGGATCCAAAGGACCAAAAGCTCACGAGTATTTTTAAGGACCAATCCAACATGGTAGGACCTGGGTTAGCACAGCTCCTGAAAAACCGGACCAGTGAAAAAGACTGAACAACATATCTGCTGACATCAAGTCCTAATCCTGGACAACGATGGCACCCCTTCGCTAGCCCACTCAGTCAGTGGGAGGCCGGTGCCGAGTGGGCAACTGAGAGAGAGAGAGAGAGAGAGAGAGAGAGAGAGAGGAGAGAGAGAGAGAGAGAGAGAGAGAGAGAGAGAGAGAGAGAGAGAGAGAGAGAGAGAGAGAGAGAGAGAGAGAGAGAGAGAATGACAATGATTCTTTATTTTACAACGGTGAAAGTTTTGGTGAAACCATTTTTCGAACTTGCCGTTGCTAATCTACTTTACATATAATGCACAAATCACAAAATACTATCTCATTAAATTGGGAAAAACTAAATATATAACTAACAAAAAATTGAAATATAAAGTTTTAAAAAAGAAGAAGAAATCATTGAAGAAGTAGAAATAAATATAGAAAATCTCACACATACACACAATTGTAAAGGTATAAATCTCCATACATACATTCATAAACACAAGCACGAGCACAAAACACACACGCACACACACACACACACACACACACACACACACGCGCGCGCGCGCGCGCGCACGCATGCGCGCGCACACACACACACACACACACACAATACGTGCAGCATTAGCATCTTGTATTAACTGAAAATATAACTGAATTGAAGAGTTAGAAAGGGGAAAATCGTACACTGCAAGTGCAGTTGCTGTGAAAATCTTACGATGCTGAGGTGAGGTACTTGAAGAGAGCGGTTTTAAAAGACGAAAGCGTTGTTGATGTTGTAACATGTTTGGGCAATGTGTTCCACATGCTAGCACCTGAAAACGCTAAACTTGTCTTATAGAGATCGATTCTAGGTCGTGGCACAGTAATGGACTGCCTTGATCTGGAGTATGTTGATGCCGTGAGGGAAAACATTTTTTTAATATACTCGGGGAGTCTGTTATTCAATACTTTGAATATCGTTATTCCCTTATTGTATAATAAATGTTTTTTCAAGGGGAGAAATTCTAAGGTTTTCAGTTTATTATCCGTTGTTGAGTTAGGGTCTGAAAGGATAAGCTTCGCGGCTCTACGATGAAGAGAGTTCAGTCTCTTTAACTGGACCTCGCTTGCGCCATCCCACACCGTAGAAGCATAATCTATATGTGACCTGATGTGGGCGTTGAAGAACAGTTTTCGTGTTTCTACATTAGCTATATGTTTTAACTTGGATAAAATAAACAGTTTCTTTGATATTGTCTTACATATATTACTAAGATGGCGTTGCCATTTAAACTGGTTATCTACAGTAACGCCGAGAAGACGATGTTCCGTTACCTGGCTGATAGATTTGCCTTGAAGGGACAAGCTGAGTGAGAGAGTGCCGAGCTGGTGCTTTTGGCGGGTACTTACAACCATACATTCAGTCTTTGCAGGGTTTAAGATCATGGAATTGTTACTGCACCAGCTGTTAATGTCCTGTAATGTGTTTTGTAGGCGCGTGTCAATTACTGACAAATCCTTATTGGGAGTGTGTATCGCAGCATCATCAGCGAACATATCGCATGCAACACTATCATCACTAATTGTGAGTGGAAGGTCGTTAATGAACAAACAGAATAAAAGAGGGCCTAAAATAGAGCCCTGGGGCACGCCATGCTTTACTTTGCAGTGACTAGAATATGTACCATTAAGGAGAACTTTTTGTCTTCTGTTTTCTAGGTAGGATTTGAAAAACACGGCTCCGCTTTTAGTATATAAGGATATTTTCTTTATAAGTATGTCATGGTTCACCATGTCAAAGGCTTTCCGGAAGTCTAAGAACACTACACCTGTTAGTTTGGAATCATTAATAGATGATAACCAGGTATCTGCCATCCTTATCAAGGCAGTGTGACAGGAATGGTTTGGTCTGAAGCCTGACTGCAGTGAATGGATGAGATTTTGGTTTTCTAAGTATTCAGATAGATGCTTATGGATGTGCCGCTCTAAAGGCTTCGACAAAACAGGTAATAGTGATATGGGGCGAAAGTTGTTGATTTCACTCAGATCTTTTGATTTTGGTAGGGGGATCACTTTTGCGTCTTTAAATGCGTCCGGAAAAGAGTTTTGGTTTATACAGAGATTGTAAATATATGTAATACTTTCGACGATATATGGAAGAAATATCTTGAGTATTTTTGAGCTGATCTCATCAGGCCCGGATGACTTTTTATTTTCCATCGAGGAAATTAATTTACCCACTTCGTGGACTGCTATAGGCGGTATCGTGAATGGTTCTTTGTCCGTATTTTCCCGGTTACAGTGGTGTACTAGCGCGTTTGGACAAACATACTCACATGAGTTATTTCCTGTTGGGATTAACGATTCGGCTACAGAGGTAAAGTGGTCATTAAACCTATTTGCAGTGAGGTGGGGTGATACAGGCGCACTATTTTTATTTGTACCTCTAGTTGCTAAATTAATGGCACGCCATACAGTAGATGAGTCTTTGCTTTGTTTAACTACTTTATCGAAAAGAGATCTCTTTGCATTTAAAACCATATATTTAACACGATTACGCTGTGTTTTGCATTCAGTAAACCGCTTCTCGCTTCTCAGCTGGTCTCTATGTTCCATTGCCTCAATCAGATTCGCAGTCAGCCATGGTGGAACGGTAGCGTATTTCACTCTTTTGTGTCTCAGAGGCGCGTGTTTGTTCAGCACACCAAGAAAAATCCGGTACCAGGTATCTAATGCTTTATTTGGGTCACTATCGTTATACACGTTGATGAATCGTGCTGTGGCTAAATCAGCCAAGAAAACACTTTCATTAAAGTTTTTAAACGATCTGTAAGTTATGCAAGTGTGGACTTGCTTTTTTAGCTTTGGAAGTTTTGACAGCCATGTGCAGCTAACCGGATAGTGGTCACTTACACTAAGACTATTTACTTGAGTGTTGCTAACTGCTTGAGGTTTGTTGGTATAAATATGGTCTATAATAGTGGCTGATGATGGCGTAATTCTGGTGGGCGATGTTACCAATTGGTGAAGACCGACAAGGGTAGTAGTTAAGTACATTCCCATCATGGATGGGGTTTAAGAAAGTCAATATTAAAATCTCCAAGAAGGAGAACATCTTTGTTGTGAATGTCTGTTTTATCGATCATGTGTAAAAAGCTATCGTACCACTCAAAGGTGGCTGCGGGGTTTCGATACAGAAACCCAACAAGTAAGGGCGGGGATTTAGAGTTTTTGATTTCTACCCAAATACATTCTACATCACCAGTTTCTAGGTCTTGTCGCCTGCGGGTTATGTGTAGAATGGATTGATGGATATATACCGCTACACCTGTCTCACCCTGTACTGACGGGTCTCTCCTGATAATAGAATAATTCGGGATGGCGATGGCTTCATCACTGATGTGGGCGGCCAAACGAGTCTCAGTTAAACCGAAGAGATGGAAATAGTTAGGGGTATTAACATAAACACAGACATCCTGAACTTTGTTTGCCAGGTGGTAGATATTTAGGTGACCGATACGAAATTGTTGCCCTTTTTTCGAGGGTCTGTTCATAGTTGTATAAATCATGTTCAGATAATAAGGTAAAAAAACCAGGGAACAAAACTATTGATTGTACATTGCTTAACGTCCCGACAGCAACAAGACTTTCTCAGGACGTGCCTGCACTGCTTGTGAAGAAGAACTAAACAAAACATTGAATGTATGTCGCCAGCCGGTCCAATACGTTAAATAAACCTAACAGATGGGGCCTAAATAAAGCCAAGACCATTTAGCAACACACATCCAATATCAAGAGCTACAGGCAGCGCAGACAGTAGGGAGAGTTTTAAAAAAGCAAATACAGGTGAATGGACCACGGGTAGACAGAAACACATGCCCCAGAATAGAGAGGAAAACCCACCCTGTGGGGCTGACCAGGGTGACCCTGGGAACTAAAAAGTAGTGAACCCCACCCAAGTCCCCCAGGGCAGACCCGGGTGGGGGGGGGGGGGAACAAAACTAAGGTACAGGATACAAATAGTAGAAGGTTACACAGTTAAACCAGGAAAGAAATTACATGTACAAGTAAAATATCAGATGAAACAAATAAAGACTAATAAGGTAAAGAACCAGGGGGCAAAACTAGGGTACAGGATACAAATAGTAGAAGGTTACGCAGTTAAACCAGGAAAGAAATTACATGTACAAGTAAAATATCAGATGAAACAAATAAAGACTAATTCGACTTTAGTCTCAGTACGACGTCAGCTGAACGGCGGTTCACGCCAGAAACCGTGTATTACAGCACACGCAAAGAGCACAAAAACAAAAACTTGCAGTAAAGAGTAACAAACGACAAGTGTACGATCTGAGAAAAACCCGCTATAAAGAAAGGGTTTATGTCAGAATTCGTGTGTAACGAAGTCCATATGTTATAACAACACACTCGCTTTTCATTGAAAATGTAAGACAGGCGATAGTCTCAGTCACCTGAGAACTTAAGTAAGGTTACTAGTCAAAAGAGTTCACGCAATGATCGTGCTCTGTGAGTCGGGTGTTCCGACTGTCCGACAAAGCGGATTCCGGTCATTAATAACACATTACACGGATAGTTTACGGTTTGTTCACTGTACTAGAAACACTGTTTCACAGAGCAGTAGTGCACTAATGATCAGATGTGGTCATCGTTCATGTGTCTCTGTCATCAGATGTGGTCATCGTTCATGTGTCTCTGTCACCAAAAAATCGGTTAATCCATAGTAACTATGACAACCATCAGCAGCTAGCCTGGGTAAGTCGTCGCCGAGTTTATGCCAATTTAACAAGCGAGGTTGATGACACCTTCACGCAAACTCATACCATCACACACACACACACACACACACACACACACACACACACACACACACATACACACACACACACACACACACACACACACACACACACACACACACACACACACACACACACACACACACACGACCCACGGGTTTGTACACACATACCCTTTTTACTTCCAGCGCCAAGTCGGTAGGAGCGACTGATTGACCCTGAAAGCAGAAAGGCAATTCCCGAGCAGTTGTGCGCCCTGCAGGGCGAAAACTGATCAGACAAAACCTTAGAGCAGTAAACGTCCATCCATCGCTCTCCGTGTGTACACAGTGCAGAGATGTGATTCTAAAGCCTGTGCAGCTTGGCCCTGGAAGTAAAAGAGGTAGCGGATGTCCTTCAGACAAACGGCCTAAGAAACTGCGCCAGCAACTGGAGCAGGTGTTGGGGATCCAAGGCCGTCTTGGTCTCCGCTCCCTGACTCTGGAACCAGGCGTTGGTGGGAGGTGCGAGAGAGAGAGAGAGAGAGAGAGAGAGAGAGAGAGAGAGAGAGAGAGAGAGAGAGAGAGAGAGAGAGAGAGAGAGAGAGAGAGAGAGATGATGATGATGATGATGAATCTTTATTTATTCAGGATAAAGCTATTAGGCAACTCAATGCCTGTCTTACAAGCTGTCCTGTAAACAAACAACATAACAGGAAAATAAACAGAGCAATCAAATACTAACAATAATAAGAAGAAGAAGAAGAAGAAGAAGAAGAAGAAGAAGAGGAAGAAAAACTACGGGAAAAAAAACACAATGGAGAATTTGTAACTGCCTCCGATGCAAAAAGCAAGAGAACGAAACGCGTGCACAGCATTAATATTATACTCATCTAAGACAGTGTCATAGAATCAGCAGCATCAATAGCGTATAGTGACACCGACAAGACAATAGATGATCAGGTAGCAAATTTAAGGAGAAAGAGAAAAATATTTGACGTTTACGTGTTATCAGCAGAATTATTTTTATATGGCAAACTGTGAAGTCACGCTGATTGGAAGTGAGTGTGCAATGCACGTTTAAATTGGGTTTTATCGCAAAATGATTTAATGTTTAATGGCAATGAGTTCCAGACAGAACTACCAGAAAATAGAAGGCTTGACTTGTAGAGATCTATCCGTGGGCGGGGTAAGTGAAGCAAGTCATTCCTCGTATGTTGTTGATACCGAGGGCTGAAGTTAAATATCATGCGCAGATATTCCGGGGCTTGATAATGAAATATTTTGTGCATGAGGACGCATTTGTTAAATTTGAGTTCTTCCTTCAGTGTAAGCAGGCCAAGGGATTTTATTTTCTCAGCCGTGGAAATAGGGTTAGGAATAATTAACTTAACTGAACGACGATACAGCGAGTTTAGTTTTTTAAAATGAAGTTCACTGCATTCGTCCCACAAAGAGGACGCATAGTCACAGTGGCTTTTAATGTGTGCGTGAAAGAACAATGTACAGCACTTTGTACCAATAATATGTCTAAGTTTAGATAGCAGAAATACATTCCTGGACAGGGTTTTGCACAAACTGTCGATATGTGGCGACCAGTTCAGCTGGTCGTCAATTACAACTCCCAGTAGGCGTACCTGGATACTTGTTGGATAGGTTTATTGCCAAGTGACAGTTTCAGAGGGGCAGGATGTAGCTGACGCTTTTGGCGGGTTGTTATCAACATGCTTTTGGTTTTAGAAGTACTGATTAGCATGCGATTTTGCGCACACCAATCTGACACTTCATCGAGACTTTGCTGGAGGATACAATTTAGCGTCGTTTCACGTTTGTCTGATGTATGCAGAGTTGAATCGTCAGCAAAGAGTTCGCATTTAACCTCAGGATTTGAGATGGAAAGAGGTAGATCATTGATGAATAAAGAAAATAAAAGAGGCCCTAGGATAGATCCTTGGGGGACTCCGTGCATCACTATACCTTCTTTCGAATACCACCCGTTTGAGTACACCTTCTGTCGGCGGTTACTGAGGTAGGAGGAGAAAAAAGCTATAGAGTTCGAATCAAGCTTATATACTGAAAGTTTCTTTAAAAGAATGTTGTGATCGACTAAATCAAATGCTTTGGTTAGGTCCAGAAAAACTGCACCATTTAATTTGGAATTGTTTATTGATGAGAGCCAAGAGTCAACAATGTGAACGAGGGCAGTATGACATGAGTGTTTAGGTCTAAAACCAGACTGAAGAGATACGAGGAGGCGGTGATTTCTCCAAGAATTGGAGTAGGTGCTTATGAACGTGTCTTTCTAGTGGCTTCGATAATAGTGATAACACTGAAATAGGACGGACTTTTGGGATCTGTACATTTGGGAATGGGGACAACTTTAGCATCTTTCATGGCATCTGGAAAAATACCTTGCTTGATAGAAAGGTTGAATATAAATGTCAAGGTGTCAGCTGTGTATGGAAGAGACAATTTCAGTACCATGTTGTTTATTCCATCCAGGCCACACGATTTACTTGTTAGAGTAGAAATATATTTACCTACTTCAAACACTGTCATAAGAGGTATGGAGAATGACGCACCTGTTGCAGACTCACAGTGTGTGCGCAGTTTATCAGAACAACTGTAACTATCAGTGCCACTGGAAAAAGACTGTACAAGGGACTCAGCAATATTTAAAAAGTGGGAATTGAAGTCGTCTGGAGTTATGCCTGGAGAGGTAGCAGCATTGATGGAACTCCTCTTCTTTGTAAACAAATTGATTGCATTCCAGACACTTCGGGTATCTTTACCCTCTGGGATAACTTTTTCCGCAAGCGTTTTCTGTGCTTTTCTAATTAAGGAGTTTACAAGATTACGTTGTTTCTTAAAATCCGCAAACTTTTTCTGTCGTATTAAGTCATCTCTTATTTTCATTGCGTGAATGATGTCCTTTGACAACCAAGACGGAAGGGTAGGGTGTTTAACGCGTTTAGTCCTTAGTGGGGCATGTTTATCGAGGACCCAAAGAAATAGCTTGTACCAAAGCGAGAGGGCTTCATTGGGATCATTAGTGTTATAAATAAGGTGAAAGGGCGTGATTGAGAGGTCATGAAGAAAGTCATCTTTGTTGAACTTTGTGTAAGACCTGTATGTGATGGTAGTATGGTGTTTGTGCTGGGGTTTATCACGTTTAACTGAAAGATTAAAACAAGTAGGAAAGTGATCACTAATGGCTACATTCGGCACGTGGACGTTTGTGACAGCAGGTGCATTAGTAGTATAGATGTGGTCAATCAATGTGGCGGATGACAAAGAAACTCTAGTGGGAGACCGAACCATCTGCTGCAGGCCAAATAATGAGGTGGTGCAATTCCACGCCGCATTACCAGTCTTTAGAAGGTCAATATTAAAATCGCCTAGAAGGTGTATATCTTTGTTGTGACGTTGTTGCACCTTATCCATCATGGTGACAAAATCATCATACCATGAAAATGTGGCTGAAGGGGTGCGATAAATAAATCCAATTAGTGTGGGGGAAGATTTGTCACATTTCAGTTCAAGAAATAAACTTTCAACGTGACAAGACTCTAAATCCATGCGGCGGGTAACGTACTGGCGGATAGAGTTATGAATGTACACAGCTATACCGGTATGACCGGGGGATGATGCATCTCTACAGAATACAGCATAGTTATGAATGGAGATCGAGGCGTTACTAATATGTTCCCTGAGTCTAGACTCAGTAAATCCAAATATATGAAAGGGTTGGGGTTGTGAAAGTAAAACAGTGGCGTCGGGCACTTTGTTGTATAAATGATAAACGTTAAGGTGCCCTATCTGTAAATCATGCTTATTCAGCGAACACTGATGTACATCTGGGCTACAGGCAGGCATGATGAAGCAACACGTGGGGGGAAAATGTTTACAAAAGTCAATTAAGAACAAATGAAAACTTTTGAACTCTAACAAAGTTAAACAAAACCCAGGAGAAACTACAGTGCTGAAAACTCAGCTCAGTCTATCGCTTTCGCTGCAGACGTCACACCCCACGCAGGGGAAATAATAAGTCGTTACGTTCTGTAGGCGAATGAGTCACTAAACGTATACCGTATCTGCGATATATACAAATATCTAAACCGGCTCCTTAGCGTCACATCCCACGTAGGGGAAATGTTTTGGTTACGTTCTGAAAAGCGAAATAAATGAGTCACTGATCGGAGACCGTATAATATACGATACACACACTGGCTCCTTCGCTATATCAAGAAGAGTATATTTCCTCCGTTTTGAAAGAAAGGAAAATGCAGGAAGATAATAATCGTCACCATTCACAGAAAAAAAATTCATGTCACTAATTAAATCCAAAGTGCTATTTGATTAAAAAACTATATATTCAATGTCGGACACTAAACAAAGAGAGAGAGAAAATGTCAGTTCATGTATAACAATGACGTTTCTGGTGCTTTGCGTCATTTCAGCAACAATGTATAACACTGTATCTAGAGCTTTTATGTCACTGTCACTGACTGAAGTCGAGAATTCTTCGTTTCAACATTTTTTTCCCCCCCTGCGATTAATTATTTTTTTTACGAAAACATTGAACAAAGGTACAAAGCTGGTAAACGAACTCATCCAATATCTTTCTCGAATCTAGCTACATGTATATTCAAAATTTCAAATAAATATAACACAAATTACGGACTCAAATGCAGCTCAGCCGATTTTCTACAAACGGCAACTTTCTCTTTAATAATAATAATAATAATAATAATACTGTTTATTGTCATTTGCCTTAAGAACATAAAGCATAGAAATGTGTGTCGTTACAATTACAAACATCACAGTCGACAAAAAAAAAAAAAAAATAATAATAATAATAATAATACTCTATCACACAATTCAATGCTCTACTCACACTATCAAAACTTTAAAACTGAACAACTAATCTCACAAACCAATACGTACCCATTCACACACCCACACTCATTTCCCATACACACACACACACAACACACACACCTATTAATCTAAGAAGTCTAAATTAATTAAGGTATATCATTTAAAATGAAAACAGACTATCATAAAGTAAATATGTCACTAATTTAGTGATCACGGGTGTAAAACTAGTTAATATATATCGTAAGACTAGGCTAATACTGATATGCACCATCTCTCAACCGTTGGGGGTGCGCCCTGCCGGGTAGGAGACTCATGGAGTCAACTCGACCAAAAGCACCACCAACAACCAAGAGATAGCACAAGGGATGGGCGAGGGCGAGGTGCTCTGTAGGCGGGCCACACAATTCCATACACATACGCACACTCACTCAGTCATTCACGAAAACATCAGTCCTCGGCAATGAAACTCTATGATCGGCCCACAGAGCACATCATCGCACGCTTATAAAACTGAAAGGGCTCGGACAGCACTAGGGTAAAAACTGTTACTAAAACGGTTTGTCCGTGCTTTGAGAGCAGAGTAGCGGCGACCAGACGGAAGCAGGTTAAAAAGACAGTTAGCCGGGTGTGTAGTGTCGCGTGCAATAAGCCCTGCACGTCTAAGCAGCCGCTGTTGGTACACATTGAGTAATCCAATTAAAATCAGCTGAAAAGTACTCCGAAATACATCGTGAAGAATGCATTTCCTACAGTTTCAGACCTGTACGTATACAAACACAGGGGAAAGTCGTGTCTACACACACACACACACACACACACACACACACACACACACACACACACACACACATACACACACACACACACGTTTCCCGCCAAATGTACGTTCAACAGCGCGGTTAGCGTAGCTAGGCATGACATAATTTTTATTCGTGTTACTTCACAGTCAGAGTTTGATGTGTGCCCAACTATGTTTGTCATTTGCATGCTACGGAACGTGCTCCGACCAGCCCCATCTCAAAGTTTTCCGTATTTTCAATACGGTAGACAAAAACAGTATGTCCTATTGATTTTGATACAGCAGGATTGCAAAATAATTTTAAAGACTACTAGGAGCCACCCACGACCTTGACCTTGAATAGAGGCGCAGGTACGATTGCTTCTAGTTTGGTAATAAGATAAACAACTATTATGCACACATGTATGTATGTGGTTGATATACTTTACAAGAAATTGTCAATCCTGTCGTGTCAAAACATGAATGTTACGTGTCAAATGAGCCGACTGAACACATACTACTGGTTAAATTAGACGTAGCGGTATAGAAATATGAAATATGTTAGATCTTACATTTATGCGTCAGGTGGTAACAAGATACTGCAATAAAAAGAAATAGATCAGTTGACAAAGAAACTCGTCCTTTAGGTCTTGTGTCGTAATGAAGGTATCTTCGAATATCTTTAGAACGGTCTCGTTGGTACCTTAATGATTCTAGCTTGACATTAACACCTGGTCACTGGCATTCGCACAGGATGAAAGCAATCACCTCGTTTTATTCACGTTGTTTTCCTTCATATTTACTGAATCTTAGCCATGTACGAGTTACACACTGTACACAGCAACCTATTTCCTAAGGATAAGTTTGTGTGATAGACGGCCATCTTGGATATGGCGGCCATGTTTGACTAAAACTTAAACGAAATGTGTATCATAATATGAATATTAGGACCATGCTCTATTCCTTTTTAAACAATGTCTCTTATTACGAATATAGTGTCCTTCACTGCGTGCTCAACTATGGTATATTAAATGAATCAAAGAAAAGGCTGATAAAAACGTTGACAGGAAATAATTAATTTTCACGAAAAATGTGACTTTTTTCGAATGGTATCATAATCGTTTTGATTGATTGTACATTGCTTAACGTCCCGACAGCAACAAGGCTTTCTCAGGACGTGCCTGCACTGCTTGTGAAAAAATAAAAAAGAAACAGAACATTGAATGTATGTCGCCAGCCGGTCAAATACGTTAAATAAACCTAACACATGGGGCCTAAATAAAGCTAAGACCATTTAGCAACACACATCCAATATCAAGAGCTACAGGCAGTGCAGACAGTAGGGAGAGTTTTAAAAAGGCAAATACAGGTGAATGGACAAAGGGTAGACAGAAACACATGCCCCAGAATAGAGAGAAAAACCCACCCTGTGGGGCTGACCAGGGTGACCCTGGGAACTAAAAAATACCTAACCCCACCCAAGTCCCCCAGGGCAGACCCGGGTGGGGTTATAATCGTTTTGAAAATGGTAACTTATTCGCTATTCAAATATGTGCTTATTTTATCACTGATGATGCTTTCAGCAGCCTGATGTCCATATTGTTCAGCACCCCCAACGTGAAGAAGACATAGTGTGTGTTGTCGCCATATTAAAATTGGCGGCCATGTGTCACTTATATTCGTGAAAGCAAGCATATTCATATTTTACTATAATCCAACTAATTAAATGCGAAAGCCAAATGTTTCTTACTTCAAAAAGCCTTGAAGGATATTGGGTTAAAAAGTAATGGGGGTAAAATGTTCATTCCAAACATGACGTCTCAAACGAATTTTTTTTTTTTTTTGCGTCCCAAGGCAAAATCTCGGTGGTATCCTAATCGTTTATCATTAGGGCATTCCGACTAACTATGCCCAAACTTGCCCAAACTTTGGTGTTTGTATGGGGCTTTTGCCTACACTAAAGTTATTTCGCCAAGTTTCAAGCTTGTGCGTACAAAAATATCGGAGATTTTGGTGTTCACACACACACACACACACACACACACACACACACACACACACACACACACACACACACACACACACACACACACACACACACACATATATACACACACACACACACGTACACACACACACACACACATGTACACACACACACACACACACACACACACGTACACACACATGTACACACACACACACACACACACACACACACACACACACACACACACTCACACACACACATCCATACGCACATAAGGCGCTTCACGTCAAAACGACGTTGAACAGCAAGGTTAGAGACGTAAGGTCATTTTCATCTTGTTACTTTCTTGCCAGACTATGAAGCCAGCCCGCCTGTTATGTCATTTGCATGCTACTGAACGGGCTCCAAAATGCCCCATTTTCAAAGTCAGCCGTATTTTCAATATGGTAGACAAAATCAACAGTGGCTAATTTGGTTACTGTGGTACGACCGTTCAGCAGTACACCAAGCATACTTTGCGAGTGTATTACAAAAAAGGAAAACTATTTAGAAAAATATTAAAAGTAGTTCATGAAAGTGTGTGCCAACAGTCATACTGTATGTGGGCATAGGCAGGTAGTTCATACTTAATACTTTATATTTTACCCTCCATGTCACACTTCTGGCCACAATTTCAGGGAAAAGCCCATATACGAGAGTTTAGCCCATGTCCACAAAGGGCACTAGAACACCTCTGTAACATGTACATACACACATGGCTAATAAAAGGAATGACAGAAATGTCTTATCTGAGGCAAGACAACATTGAGAAACTGCAACTTCTTGCAATCAAAGCCCACCCCGAAGCAAATCGCATTGTGCAAATGAACAATATCCATTAAATCAAAGTGCTCAAAAAGTATTAAATAGACTTCGCGTGAATGAACAATACGACATCAAGATTGAAACTCTGTGCATGCGTGCGTGTGTTTACCACTTCTCCGATGACTGTAATGGAATAATTGATGGCCGTGATGGGTCCGTTCCGTTTCTTTTCCTCAGGACACGCCACAGTCAGCTGCAGTGTCTGGGCCGAATCGCTGGGCTGTGTGATGTTAAACACTTCTAGCTCCCCCGGCTCTGGAATTGTTACGAAACAAAAAGTAAACAACTGATTTTAAACCTTCACCAACCGTCTAACGCAGATCATGATTTGGAAACCACGGTAAATTCAACGCCGCATTACCACTCCAATACAAAGAACACGGATATAAATTGATCCAGCAAAAGACATAGAATTAGAACCTCATGAGCCCCCGCATCTGCAGGGGCTCATGAGGTTCTATGCCTCTAGCAGCTGGGTGTTGTTCGCATTTACCCCATGATCATTTAATTATTCTGCGTGCACGGTTCTATCCCCTGCCACAAATGATGAAACCAACATTTGAAACGGTATAAACCCCTTCACTGCCCGCGGCCATGAATAGGGTCTGGTGACGTCGCATATCGACCGCTATATAACCCACTCCGCCTTAAGAAACTAGAGATCACATGACATCAGATATCACATCACACTTGCTGCAGTCCGACGGAGTGGACGGCCCTCCGCACTTCTCCACCAAGCAAGCAAGTCAAGCAAGCCACCTTCACGCCTCAGCGCTCCAAGGTACGGTCAACCGCGCGGCGCACACCATCACTCATGGCCAGCAAGAAGCAGAACGCCGCCCTATTAAGGGCGAACAAAAAACCGTCGCCAAACGAATCAACAACAGGCCGACGAGTACCTGACCCACCATCCCCAGCTACGGCCACAAAATACGCCGAGGCCACAGAGACCAGACGGCAACATTCCAGGCGAGAGACGTGATGACGGACACAGTGACTGTGTTTCTTACAACACTGACTTAACAGCGTGTGCTTGTGTGTACTGTGCTTTAGAAACAAATTTTGGACTGCCGCTTTTACGTTAATGTTGTAGTTTTACTATTATTGCTTAAAAATAAGTAGGTGTGAAGTTATATATTAGTTAGGTTATAGTGATGACTGTTTATGCCGGAGCGACTGTCTAATAGCCGGCGCTGTTCTTATAGCGACGGGCCCCCAGGTAGCAACTGTGAAAGTATAATTCGTCTTTTTGTTTTGTTGATGCGTATCTCTCATTTGTGTAACTAGTATCAGCCAAGCAGAAAGTTTAAAAACATTATATTACGTGTTTAAGAGATACTATGATAGGGCTGTCCTTAGTTTGCTTTGTGTTAGGGAGGTTCAGGTCGGGTTGGGGCCGTTGGCGCCGGCCATGAGACGCCTTGGCGACGGGCTTCACCCGTCCCGAGCCATTGTCCATTTCAGTGTTGTGTGTAAACTGTTGTGTGAGTGTGGGTGATTGCGAGTTGCACCTGAGGTGGCGAAACAAATTTTCCTGTACGTGGCAACATGTATTTGGAACAATAAAGTTGATTGATTGATTGATTGAAAACCCAGCTATGTCGCCGTCGATTATTCCTCCTCCAACGGCGCAGCCGGAGACACCCCGGGCGCCCGCAAGAGACTACAGTCTCCAAGAAATGCTACAACGGTACCCACCACTTCTACCACCAACAGGGATGCCCCCAAGACTGGAAGCTCTCCTAAGAGCCCATGGTTCCCCAAGCTACGTTACAGCAGCGCATGAGAACTACGAAGAAGAGACGGGCCCCGCCCGCCCCCAGTCACAAGAAGAGGAGCCCGAAGACTCGTCGGAGCCGTCGTCGGGGCCGGACTTCACACCCTCCACACCGCCGGTCATCATTCCCGAATCACTTATTCGGGAACGGCCGGTGTCGAACTGAGGAGAGGGGGACCCGGCTCCGGGGCATGGATTTCGACGACTTGGTGCTCCTGCTTGAAGACGCTATACCAGCCATCATAGCGCTCGATGGAGACACCTACCACCGCGCACTGGTCACCTCCCGGTGGCTGGTGCACACATGTGCGTTGAAGGATCTCCACCCCCCTGAGACAGAGAGCACTGCCAGCCAAGCAGCAGCCAAGACAGCCGACAGCGAGTGTCAGGCGACAGCCGACACGCGAACAACGGGGACAGCAGCCGCCCCGCAGACAGCGACAAAGAAGACCAGCACCACTCCCACCTCCACCAAACATAGAGGATGTGGCAACACCACTCCGGCAACGCAAGAAGCCGGCACAGACACAATCCCAGTCTCGGCCAGCGAGACCAAAAGCACTTCCACCGACCAGGGCACCGCAAGAGGCCAGCACGGCCACACCGCAGGCCCAGCCAGTTAGGAACGCCGCCCCACCACAGACCGCCAACCACCGTCGTCGCCGACCACCCAGGCACATCAGGGGAAAAAACAGAAGCCCACCACTCCTAGAGACTCCGCCGCCACCCCTCCGCCTACCACCGCGGTATTACAGCGTCCCCCGCATGTCGCAGCGCCCGACCCCCAGACCCAAACTTCACTGGCCACCACCACCCACACCCCAACTACCCAGGCCCTACATCCAGCGACGGTTCCTCCGGCCACCACCACCCCCGCCACCACTCATACAAGAACTCTTAGAGTGGCTGGCCTATCAACACCCCCAGCCTGGCACTAAAGCGACGGTCCACCGGCTACATCACCCGCCTCCTCCACCACCAACCGCCCGGCCCCGGCACTACCACCAGCCGCTGCGCGACGGAGCGACAGACAGACAGCCAGACGACCCCCCCCCCCCCCCCCCACACCACTCCCCCCGGACGAATTCAGAGAGAGCTGGAAGTCCGTGTCCTTAAAAATTAGCACTAGCAGAAACTAGACATGTGCTGTGCTTTTATTTTGGACCTTACGGCTGGAAGCCTTAAGGTCCAAAATCACAGACCAGCACACGAACGTGGACAGGAAGGGACATAGATTTTCATGCACTCAAGCGTCAGCATTTACTCTACGTGCTCTGCGTTCCGGTAGTGGTGGGTTGTGTTAACCCCTTGACTTTCAATGCTGACAGACTGTTTCTGAAATCTCCTGAAAGTGTCACAGCAAGAACCTTGCTTCTTTATTCATTTACTGATTTATTGATGTGCTTGTTATTTATTTGTTTTATTATATAATTATGTATTTATCTATGTCTATCTGTCTATTCTTTTTTTCCTTCTTTCGTTATTAACCCTTTAGCCTTAAGGTCCCATTTCTCAAAATTTGGAGTTGTAGCCTAACGACTATGTACCTGTTGTAGGAGATGGATTGATCATGATAATTCAAGGGTAGTGCCAGATGAGCTTGGCGCCTGTAGGCGCCAAGCTCATCTGGCACTACCCTTGAACTATCTTCTGCTGCAGGGTCCCGAGGCTAACAGGGTTAACTCATTAATTTATTTAAATATGTTTTCCACCGTTTGGTGATCGTTACATAAGGAGGTTGCATACCTACAACCATGTCCGCTCTTCGGGTGTTTTTTTTTACAGAACGATCTGTCACACCTCTTCCCTTGTGCACTGTTGGACGGTCTTAACATTAGATTTTTACGAAGATACACACGTCCACTGTTTGGATGATCTTGCAGAAACATTCTGCATACCAAGACCAATTATGTCCTAAAGCTGTTTTGGGTGATCTTTACGGAGAGATTTTACAAACGTACCCGTGTCTAATGTTCGGCTGATCTTTACAGTAGTATTGGGTGATGGGCCCAGGCTGGCGTTGGGACGGATGCTGACGCTGTAATTCCAGTAGCTCCTGAGATTAGAAATCGTGTATGTTTGGTTCTCGTAGCCTGAAACAAAGAAACAATACGCTATCAAAGCAAAACATTACCGCAGAATGTGTTTAATTGGATTGTCATCTTCTTGACAGTAACTTACGAGTATGACTTGAGGCTTTGCGAACCCACAGTTAACGAAAGAAAACAGCACCCTACAGTAGGTGCCTTGATCCTCAATGGTATAGCGGGAGATGTCTCAAGGATAGTGTCTGACTAGCTTGGCTCCTGAAAAGGCGCCTTGCCAATCTGACACTATCCTTGAGCTGTCCTGGTCACGACATATCCTGAGACAGGACAGCAGTTGCAACAGTGACATCTCTGTTATTCGGGAAACGTTACTCTAGGCATGAAGTAAAGTGTGAACAACGAAGAACAATACCAGAACTGCAAATAAGAGCATAAACAATACTGGGGGACCAATAAGAAGAGGAAGGATAAAACAGGAGCTACCAGCACCAATGTGAACAAGAAAAAAGACTAAACAACAACAACAACAAATAGCCAAATGATAAAACAATAATAAAAAAACCACGTGTCTACTTCGCCTCGACAAAGAAACCGGATACATGCACTCCTCACCTTGGACAATAGTAGAACCTATTTCACTGAATACGTCAAATCCCAGTGACGTCTGCTCCTCCCATGTCACATTGTAGCTGGTGGGTCCGGTCCTAACACCAGGGATCCACGTCACCTTCAGAGTATATGGTGCTGAGTTATTCACCGTCAGATCCCTCAAGTTCTCGGCAGCTATAAATCAGTATCAAACACACATCTCAAACATGTTACCTTTTATCAATTTAGTAACGATGAACAAGCCACGCACTTAAATGCTGATTATTATGGACATGTATCACGAAATACTAAATCGCCACTGTTGGTCGCATGGGGCATAATGAGCCATACGTTCAAAATTCACAAACTAGGAACTGTCCGCTGAAGAGTATTACCAGTTCAGGAGACTGATTGACCATGCAAGCTCACGGGTAGTGCCTGAATAGCTTGGCGCCTACAGGCACCAAGCGATTCTGGCACCACCCTTGAACTATCATGGCCGATCTATCTCCTTCTGTAGCGTGTCAAAGATCAAGGAGGATGGTTTAGCCTTGGGACTACCTCAACCACCCTGTGAAACACGCAGTGCTACATGATGAACGGACTGACTGGACTTCACATTCTTGAGAAGAAAAAAAAAGCGATGTGTATTTTGATAAGACTGAATAGTTATTTTTTAACAAAAATTAAGTAGAACGTTCCGGTCGTAACCAAATAATCTAGACAACGTTTATAAAGCACTGCCTGTTACATCATGGTTCAGAATAGCTGTGTAATCAGAACTTGAAAGGGCCCACACAGACATCCAAGATTGACGGCAGCGATACTAATCTGCAGCTCCACGGAAAATCGTGAGTAAATCAGAGTAGCAAACCTTCCTGCCCCGTCTTGATGGTCTTCACTGCGTCCATTCCCCGTCCTACCTGGTTGAAGGCGACTACGTGCACGTCATAATCAAGGTCCGGAAACAGATGAGTAACGTTGACGTCAAGATATAACTCCGTGTTGTTCAACTCTGCCGAGGTTTTCAAGCTCTCAGAAAGGTCTGCTGTACAGTCCGAAGTGTTAGGTCGGTTCTGTGGACATTTGAAACACAATCACCACGGTCAGTAACGCAAGAAATAAACTGGTATGCTCGACACTGACCTATTCTGACTTGGTAGGACACACGTATACTTTCGTCTCGTCTCGTTTTGAAGACAAAAAAAAAAAAAAAGAGGATGATACGGTCACATTGAATATTCTTGTGAGGAAACACTTCTTACTGGTCTGAAATACAGGGTCAGATAGTGGCAATGACAATTATATTATTACTTCCAAGCAGACGTCAAAGTCCAAGTATGAAATTAAATCCACGGTACTCTGACTAAAGTTACTGCTATAGTCAGCAGTGTCAGACCATTGACCTCTTAACTACCGCGGCAAAGCGAACGCTACCCAGCTGCAAGAGACATACACGGATAGTTGAGCTGTATGCAGAATCTGTTCTTTATGTGGACCTTCAGTTTACTCAGCAGTCCTTCATGGTCGACAACAACACACGCATTTTATATTAATGAACAAAGACAGTTCTGGTTATCTGCGAGCTATTCATTGCGGTTAATCATGTGTCCGTAAGTCGTGCGGAGGCTGTTTGACATAAGTGGTTACGACGAAAGCCCGACTGTACAGGATGGATAAGTTTGCATTTCTCAAGTATTCTAACCCCTTCACTGCCACTGTGCGTACGCCGTACGTTCATTTTTGTTTCTGAGTTTATTCAACAACCAAAAGCCAACACCGTCCAAGAAGCATGGATACAAATTGGTCTCAGCAAGAATCATAGATCCGTACGAGCCCCCGCAGTCGCAGATCACATAAGGATTTATGTCTCTTGCAGTCAGATCGTGTTCACTTTTTTTCTCGGCAGTGAATGGGCTAAGCTGTGTTTGTGAAAGTGCCGTTCTCGAGGGTTACTTAAGAACTGAAAGTAACAGTAGTTGTTTATGTCTGTTACATCTTTACTTTTTGGATGGGTTAAAACCTTCGCTTTTCTTTGGCTCATTGAGAAAAAAAATATCATTACTGATTAAAAGGTTCTATAATTATATATACACATACACTGTATGTTAAAGTATCCACATGTGACAATGAAAGGAAACGATAGTGGCTTATTTCATCAGAGCCCGCAGACATCTTATTTTCAAAAGAGCTAATCATCCTGCTGATCTCGTGAACTGCAAGTGGCTGAAGTACATTCCTTGCAGTAAGCGGGAAGCGCCTCAGTGCATTCGTCATGGCGTGAATTAATTTTTTAACGGGGCTAGTGACTCCGCAACGGCCGGAGAAAAAATGCTTATTGAAGTCATGAGCAGTTAGGTTTGAAGGGGTCAGTGTGAGTTGTTTATCGATCTTACACAGTTAGGTTTGAAGGGGTTAATGCGAGTTGTTTCCCGATCTTACATGTCACAATAGCCATAGCGCGCGTACTATGATTCCATACAATTTTTTCTCGTTCATACTCAGCAAATGTGTTTATTGTCTAAGATCATTCCTTACTTGCATGACCTGTATAATTTACCCTGTAAACCATAACGGGAGTGTATGATACTTCACTCTTCTACATCTCAGTGGTGCGTGCTCATTTTGAATACTAAGAGAAATGTCGTACGAGCTCGATCTGGATTGGTCTCTTGGAATAGTCGCTGATAATGATCACTGCTAAGATCGTAAAGGAAATCGTTTTTCAGAGTTTAAGAGATATTTAAGAAATGTACACTTAGGCAGTTTCAGCGACCAAGTAACAGTAACCGGAGAGTGGTTACTATGACTGCCGACAGACACACTTTCTTAATCTACCCAGATCTTCGCGTCTGCTTGCTATTTTCAGTAAAGTATAGTGAGAGTATGGGTTGTAAGGATGATCCTTTATTTGACAATGGTAAATGTTTTGGTAGGAACAACCATTTTTCGAACTTGCCGTTGCTAATCTACTAATTAATTACTATCGCACTAATTATTTTCTACTAGTGAACAGGAAAAAAAAAAAAAAAAAAAAAAAAAAAAAAAAAAAGAAGAAGAAAAAACTACTTGATAAACACAATCCAGTAGAGAAGAAAATTGTAAGGGGAATGTGACATAAGAATTACCAGTACTGGTCGGGCATAATCACATGTTGTGAGGTTTAATAAAAGTAATGTGTGCATGAGGATGCATTTGTTGAAATTAAGTTGTTGACGCAGGCCGAGAACGTTTAGATGTCTAAATTTGTCTGTGGCAGGAATGGGCCGCGTATCTATCATTTTGACAGCTCTATTATATATAGAGTTTAAACTGTTCATGTGAACATCACTACAACCGTCACACACTGTGGAGACATAATGGCAACGTGAGACTTGATATGTGCATGAAAAAATACAGTTACGAGTATGCGTATCCGTTACTTGTCTAAGCTGGGACAACAGGAAAGTGTTTTTAGCAATGGTTTTACCGACTGTATTTATATGTGTCTCCCGACATAATTGTTTCGTCAACATGTATTCCCAAGAATTTACGCTCTGTGACTTGTTCTATCGGTTTAGCGTTCAGCTGTAAATGTAACGGCTGTGGTCGGCGTTGGTGTTTTTGTCGTGTAGTGATTAAAATACTCTTTGTTTTTTCATGGATGAAGAACCATATGATTCACTCTACACCAGTCGGAAACTTCGCTGAGACTACTTTGTAAGCTAAGGTTAATGTCAGCTTTTTTAAAACCTGAAACATGGAGACTCGTATCGTCCGCAAACAGGTTGCAGTTGACATCAGTGTTAGTTATATGCAAAGGCAAATCATTAATGAATATTATAAATAGAAGAGGTCCCAAGATCGACCCCTGGGGGACACCATAGTTAACTTGTCCTTGTTTAGAGTATTTTGTTTCCTGTCTTTTAGGTATGATCCAAAGAATGGTATGGCGGTTTCACTTATCTGGTATGCTGCGGACCAGCTCTCGGGCGTCTTTACTGACATTTTCAACATGTCTCTCTCTCAGTGCACTGTTTCTCAGTGTTTCAAAAGGTCCACCATCATTTCTGTTCCAAAAAAATCCAAAGTGTCCTCCCTAAACGATTATAGACCGGTCGCTCTGACCTCAGTTGTCATGAAGACGCTTGAGCACCTTGTCATGTGACCTTAAGTGGGAGGAAAACACTCGCCTCATTGTCCAAAAGCACAGCAGCGCTTGTTCATCCTGCGACGTCTGAAAAATTTCGGTTTCGGTGCCCACATGTTGATGCAATTTTACCGAGCTGTGATTGAGAGCGTGCGTACCTTTTCGATCACGGTTTGGTATGGTTCCATCACGGCCAAAGAGAAAATCAGACTGAATGGGGTGGTCAAGACCGCTTCAAAAATCATAGGCAGAGATCTTCCTAGCCTGGACTCAATATACGAGCAGCGTCTCTTACGTAGAGCAAGTCTTATCTCCAGTGATTCCACTCACCCCGGCAATGAGCTTTTCCACATTTTACCATCAGGGCGCAGGTACAGGTCCATCAGTACTAGGACCAGCAGATTCCGAAACAGTTTTTTCCCTCTACCTGTTCGCGCTCTCTCTGATCAACCGGACTGACTGGAGAGAGCGCGAGTGGCGAGTAAGAACGAATGTGTACAGTCAGCTTTTAACTGAATCAGATGTTACTGTGTGTGTGTGTGTGTGTGTGTGTGTGTGTGTGTGTGTGTGTGTGTGTGTGTGTGTGTGTTTAGTCTTAGTATTGTTTTGTACATGGAAACACATGGCAATAAACTATCGTATCTAGCTTCTTTAAGAGAATGTCATGGTCGACAAGATCAAATGCTTTTTGTAGGTCTAAGAAAACAGCTCCAGACATCACGTTTTTATTTATTGATTCCAGCAAGTTGTCTACAATGTGTGTCAGTGCTGACTGACATGAGTGTTTCGGTCTAAAGCCGGACTGATGAATATTTATGAAATTGCCCTTTTCTAGAAAACCGAGGAGATGTTGTTGCATGTGTTTTGGGTATGGTATGGTATGGTATGGTATGGTATGGTATGGTGTCTCCAAGGCGCACATATCCATCTAATTAAAGATGCTCAAGGCACCGCCTTTGGGATGGAAGCTGGAGCTTTGAAAGCCTGCTGCTACTAAGCGCTACTTTATGTGTAAACCTCACCCGGCAATTAACTTCGGTGCATGTGAAATATTTCTGTTTCCATTTCATTTCCAGTTGTAATGGGCTTTTTAACGTGCACACTTGATGATTATGCGTGCTGTGCACACGAAGGCGAGACAGGCAACCGTAAGCCGAGTCTGTACGTAAATTTGACTCGATGGGAATGAGGAAAAGTCCACATCTTATTCCTGCCCACCAGGGGATTCGAACCCGTGATCTTACGACTACCCGCGCAGTATCTTATCCACTAAGCTACGTCCCCATGTTTTCAAGGGGCTTTGACAGGGCCGACAAAAGTGAGATAGGACGGTAGTTGTTGACATCTTCAAGATCTTTAGATTTAGGGATTGGAATTACCTTGGCCTCTTTGAAAATAGTTGGAAACGTGCTGTGTTTTATACAGAGGTTAAAGATATAAGTGAGTGCCTCTACCGTATATGGTAGTGACATTTTCAGAATTTTGTTGTCGATACCACTGTCGGTGGACTTTTTGTTTGGCATGCTAGAAATAAATTTGCCGACTTCAGCGACGGTAATAGCAGGAATGATGAATGTCTGCAGTATATTTTTGGCCTCACAATATTTTTCCAGTACACTAGAAACTTGGTACTCTGCGATACTACTTGCAGCTGATTGAGCAAGTGTTTCCGCAGTCGATAGGAAGTGGTTATTTAATATATCAGCTGATAAATGGGATGAAATTTCAGGTGCTGATTTACCCTTCGTTATAACGTTCAGGGCTTTCCAAACCGATGCTGTATATTTTTTTGTCCCTAATCATTTCCTGGAAGAACAGGTTTTTTTTTTTACGCTCTCACTAGCTAGATATTAACACGATTTCGTTGTTTCTTATATTCATCAAACTGTTTTTCTTTCTTAAGTTCGTCTCTAAATGACATGGCCTGTTTGATATCTACTGTTAACCAGGGTGGCAGGGTACAGTGCTTAACTCGTTTTTCTCGTATGGGCGCATGCTTATTTAGGACCCCAAGGAATAAATCCATCCAGTACGATAGGGCACTGTCAGGAGAAGTGTGGTTATACACGTTACTGAAAGGAGTATTGCGCAGATCCCGCAGAAAGTCGCCGTTATTAATTTTTTTGAAAGAACGATATTTCATTGTTTTATGTCTCTTTTTGTTCTCATTGTCTAGTTTCATGGAGACTGTGCACATACTGGGTTATGGTCGCTGACAGCTAAGGAGGGAACATGTACATTTGATATTTTATCATTATTTGTCACATAAATATGATCAATCAGGGTTGAAGATGTACCTGTGGTTGTAGTGGGGTTTTTAACTAACTGTTCTAAACCGAATAGTGCTGTTGTTGACGCCCATGCAGCATTGGACCCTTTAGATTTAGAAAGATCAATATTAAAATCGCCCAAAAGAACAACGTCAGCTTTATTTTGATTTACGCTATCCATCATTGCTACGAAGTCATCATACCGGTCTCAGCTGGCTGCGAGATTTCTATAAATAAAGCCAATGAGGACGGGGGGTGATTTAGATGTTTTCACTTCTACCCACAAGCACTTGAGCTGACTCTAAGTCTTGTCGCCGTTTGACGTTACCAAGTATTGAATGATGAATATAATACTGCTTGTCCAGTGTGTTGAGGGTTTGAGGCATCTCTGCGGAGTACTGAGAAGTTTGGGACAGAAATGGAGTTATCCCTTGTTGAACTTTAAAGCTTGACTCGGACACACCAAAAATATGAAAATGTAAGGGCATGTTTAGGAACACAGATAAATCGGGCACCTTGTTAATCGTCTGTTCATTTCGGAACACTATTTAGATTACGATTTTGCATGTCGGTAAAAATGCAAATGTAGCGAGAGATATAATACAAATATGGTCATAAAAAATAATCCCCCCCCAAAAAAAAAAAAAATAAATAAAATAAAATAAAATAAATAAATAAATAAATAAATAAATAAAATAAAATTAAAATAAAAAACAAATCAACTAATATCAATATCCATAGAATGCTTTAAAAAAGCTCAATAAAACAATACACGGCGGAGAATCACAAGGTTTATCACGCGCTTAGTCTGAGTTCAGCAGATTGTTTACGGTTTTCTTGCTTGGTTATGTCAACAAAAAATAACAAAGTCAGCAACTGTAAAAGAAAACAAATAAAAAATATCTTGTCAAGGAACTATGCACGTTCACCTGCGACAAAGTTCATAATACACAAAGCTATTTTGACGACTTAAAAATAAGAAGAAAGAAAAACAAGAACAAATTTAAAGAACAAATTTAAAGTCTAAGAAAATGGTGCAACTATAAATAATTTTAAAAATCGCTAAGTGAAAAAAAAAAAGTATATTTAAATCGGGAAATGATAATAGCAGATCGGGAATTACTGTCAATAATTGGTCCACAAAACGCGCACAGTGGAACTTTATTATCAAAGAAGAAGAAACTGATGCAAATCATGACTCAAACACATGCTGTCAAAAGGAGAAGGGCGTGTCCTACTAATATTCATACACTGTCGAAATGGCTATCAACTAAGGACGCGTGTCCTAATTTCCGGCGGGGGGGGGGGGGGGGGTGGGGGGGGGGCTGGTGTACGGTCAGCATGGTTCGAATCGTGCTGACTGGAGTCTTTTGCAAACGCCTGCTCTTGGTGGAATCGGGGCGCCAGTCAGAAGACTTTCGTCACAGCGTGCTCCTGGCGGAATCGGGACGCCATCCTGGAACTGGCTGCGTGCTGAGGGCGCTTACTGTGTTTAGGCCCTTGGTCTCTAGGCCCGTTTTTACCGCCATGCCCGGGTACATTTAGCTGTCCGTGGTGACGTGGGTTTTGGTGTTTAGCCTCAGTGGGGCGGGTTACGTTGTTGGAGGTACGGCCAGAGTACGCCCGCTTGATGTTTACAGCGAGAACACTGGTGCCTCGCTTGTTCGGATGGATGGCGTCTCTAAACCACCCGCTCTTTACCTCGCCGGTCCTTGTGTAGAACACTTGGTCGTTGTCAATAAAGTTGACCTTCAGCGAGTGGCACACCTCCCTGAGACAAAGGTTGGTGTCGGTGACGCATGGATCCGGCTGCTGACGTTCGTTGTTCGTGGACAGGATGGACGAGATGAAGATTTCTGCCTTGGGGAAGCCTCGTCTGGCAGCAGAAATCACATCCTTCCAGCCCTTAATGCCGATAACGAACCCACGTTTACAGTCATTGATGCCGACATGCATGACGACTGTGGTTATTGCAATCGTGGGGTCGGCATCGTGAAGGTGCCGGAGGATGCCGGCTCTGTCGAGGCCTGACACTGACACGACCTGCGCCTTGTCTGTGCCAGTGACAGACGGCAGGTCTCCATGAAGGCCGCGTAGTATCGAATCGCCGAGAAGTAGAGTCTGGGTGCCGGGCTTTGGGTTTTGGAGTCCAGAAAGGTCGGTGGCTTTGTCGGTATCTGAAGATAGTCGTCTTGGTGCCGGCTCTTTGCGCTCGGGGGTTAGTTGAGAGTCACGCGGGGGTTCAGAAGTTGTCGTTGAGGTTGGTGACTTTTCCAGCGCTTGCTTGGGCCGAGTGTTGAATGGGGGTGACGGGTTCTTCTTACCGCTTTTCCTGTCGCTTCTCTGGCCATCCTTCTCCCCCCCCCCCTCCAGCTGGGTGATCCGCTCACGCAGGTGTCTGATCTCCGTGTGTAGCGAATCCACCTCGATGTTGTACGAGTGGCGGATCTCCCCAACGGCGGATCGGAGAGCCGATATCTCCGCCATCAGGCGCTCAACAGCCAGGGGGTCAGGGTTGAGTACTACAGGGCAGACTGTCTAGCACGCACACTCGGTGGACACTGCAGCAACAGGAGCAGATGGATGAGTGCCAGTGCCGCCGGCGTCTGTTGTACAGGCAGCGAGAACACTGCTGTCACGGTCGCTGGTGGTGATCCTGGTACCAGTGCTGCCGGTGTTAAACGTATTGGCAGCACCAGCACTGTTGACGATGTTGCTGATGGGGACGTTGGTGCTAGTGCTGCCGACGTCACAGGCACTGACAGCATAAGCACTGTTGACGCTGTCGCTGATGGCGGTGCCAGTGCTGCCGATGTCAGACATATTGGCAGCACTAGCACTGTTGACGTTGTCGCTGATGGTGGTGCCAGTGCTGCCGATGTCAGACGTATTGGCAGCACCAGCACTGTTGACGCTGTCGTTGATGGTTTTGCCAGTGCTGCCGATATATCGGCAGCACAAGCACTGTTGACGCTGTCGCTGATGGTGATGCCAGTGCTGCCGATGTCAGACGTATTGGCAGCACAAGCACTGTTGACGCTGTCTCTGATGGTGGTGCCAGTGCTGCTGACGTCAGACGTATTGGCAGCAGTAGCACTGTTGACGCTGTCGCTGATGATGGTGCCAGTGCTGGAGAGAGAGAGAGAGAGAGAGAGAGAGAGAGAGAGAGAGAGAGAGAGAGAGAGAGAGAGAGAGAGAGAGAGAGAGAGAGAGAGAGAGAGAGAGAGAGAGAGAGAGTTACCTGAAGGGTGTTGTTACAGTCGGAGCATCTGACACTAACACCGGCCACACAGGACAGATTTCCATGCTTGGTCACTCGCACTGTGTAACCCTGAATCACGCCGTTAGGATTCATGGGTTTCTTCCAGGTCACTCTGACCAAACGATTGCCGGTTTCTAGTATTGTCAGCTGAAACACCTCGCCAGCAGCTGCCACCGAAAATAAAGCAAGAAAATCGCTAGTTTCAGAAATACTTCCCTATCAATTTGAGCAGAAATACTATGTGTGAAATAAGTACAAATAGCAGTGAAGTGCCGCGTGTATGGGGACGTAAGATTCATTCAAATTTGTCAAATTGAGCCGATAGCACACACACACACACACACACACACACACACACACACACACACACACACACACACACACACACACACACACGCATTATATATATATAATTTTTCATTCAATTCTGAGAATGCTGTGCTAATGCCATGGAATTCCAGGCTGGTAAGCTTGCATTGTGTCATCAGCTGCCCTTTTTGTGACTGCATCGCTCACTAGTTCTAGAAAAGAGAGGTAGTGGGAGAAAATGAACGACATACCTATCATTTTGAGCCTTAATAATAATAATAATTTAAATAATAATAATTACGGTATTTATAATGCGCTTATCTTATAATAATTATAACTCTACGCGCGCACTCACAACTCGCACACGCATGCGCACGCTTTAGACAATGACTCACGTAACACAAATAGTGAAAATACATTACGACGGTCAGCTTGGGGTGGGGAGTGTGGTGATATAATGCTAGAACTGTTGAAAGAGGTGAGTTTTGAGGGCGGACTGGAAGGAGGAGAGCGAGTGTTTCTGACGGAGAGAGAGTGGGAGAGTGTTCCAGGTAGATGGACCGAATACTGAGAAGGAGCGGGGGCCGAAAGTGCTGAGTTTGGTGCGGGGGATGAGGAGGCGGAGATTGATTGATTGATTGTACATTGCTTAACGTCCCGACAGCAACAAGGCTTTCTCAGGACGTGCCTGCACTGCTTGTGAAAAAAAACTAAACAGAACATTGAATGTATGTCGCCAGCCGGTCCAATACGTTAAATAAACCTAACACATGGGGCTAAATAAAGCTAAGACCATTTAGCAACACACATCCAATATCAAGAGCTACAGGCACTGCAGACAGTAGGGAGAGTTTTAAAAAGGCAAATAAAGGTGAATGGACCTCGGGTAGACAGAAACACATGCCCCAGAATAGAGAGAAAAACCCACCCTGTGGGGCTGACCAGGGTGACCCTGGGAACTAAAAAATACCTAACCCCACCCAAGTCCCCCAGGGCAGACCCGGGTGGGGGTGAGGAGGCGGAGAGGGTCGGAGGCGGAGCGGAGGGAGCGTGGAGGAGTGTAGGGGTGAAGTAAGTTGGAGAGATAGGCAGGAGCGTAGTTGTTCAGGGATTTGTAGCAGAGAGACAGAATCTTGTATTGGATGCGTTGGGGGATGGGGAGCCAGTGAAGGAGCTTGAGCAAGGGAGTGATGTGGTCGGATTTTTTCTTTCTGAGGACGAGGCGGGCAGCATTGTTCTGGACGCGCTGGAGAGTGAGAGTGGTGGAGTGAGGAAGGCCGGAAAAGAGAGAGTTGCAGTAGTCGATGCGAGATAAGATGAGAGATACAGCGAGTTTGGTGGCAGCTTTGGTAGTGAGGTATTTTCTGATCTGACTGATGCGGCGGAGGTGGAAATAACATGCCTGGGTCGTGGCGGAGACGAAGCTGGTCATGGAAAGAGAGGAATCGAGGATAACGCCAAGGTTCTTGACCGAGTCAGAGAGGGAGATGGGGGTGCTGTCGAGTTGAAGGTGGAGAGAGGGAGGGAGCTGGGAAAGTTTCTGGCGAGTGCCTACCAGCATAGCTTCCGTTTTGTCGTCGTTCAGTTTGAGCTTGTTTGCTGTCATCCAGTTTTTCACGTCTTCATAGCAGTCAGCCGTGCGAGTCAGTAGTGTCTGAGTGTTGTCGAGTTTGTCTTTGTCTAGTAGTTGTGAGTCGTCAGCGTAGAGGTGGTGGTGTATGTGGTGAGACTGGATGATGTTGGACAAGAGGGAAGTGTAGAGTGTGAAAAGGACTGGGACCAGGACGGACCCCTGTGGAACGCCGCAGGAGAGCCTGACTGGGTTGGAGGAGACGCCGTCGATGGTGACGGACTGCTGTCTGTCGGAGAGGTAGGAGAGAAACCAGGAGTGAGCAGAGTCAGTGATGCCAAAGGATTGGTGAAGGCGGTGGAGGAGGATAGAGTGGTCTATGGTGTCGAAGGCGGCAGAGAGATCGAGTAGCGTAAGAAGGGAGATGTTGCCCGAGTCAGTGGAGAGAAGCAGGTCGTTAAGGATATGTAGAAGGGCTGTTTCAGTGCTGTGATGTTTGCGATAGGCAGACTGGAAGGGACTGAGGAGGTTGTTGTCGGCGAGGTGGAGGTTGAGTTGGTTGAGGACAACCTTCTCAAGAAGCTTGGACACGAAAGAGAGATTGGAGACTGGGCGGTTGTTCTTGAGTTCGTTTGGGTCGAGGTTGTGTTTTTTGAGGAGAGGACGGACGATGGCGGACTTGAAGATATCGGGGACGGAGCCATTCTCTAGAGATGTGTTGATGATGTCGGTAATGAAGGGCAAAAGTTTTGGGAGGCCGTCCCGGTAGAGGGAAGCTGGGAGGGGGTCTAGTTCGCAGGTTTTGAAAGGCATGGACTTTATGGTCTTGAGGACTTCATCCTGAGAGACGGGGCGGAAGGACGAGAGGGGAGTGCCGACAAAGGGGGGGGGGGGGGGGGGGTCAGGAAGGCAAGGCGGAGAAGGCAGAGTGTCGAGTGTGTTGCGCAGAGTTTGGATTTTGTCGGAGAAATAGGAGGAAAAAGCGGACGGAAGTTCTTCTTTGCTGTGTGTGTTGGGAAGAGGAGAGTCTTTAGAAGTGCCTAGGAGTGTGTTCATGGTAGCGTAAACTGAGCACCTACTACATAATGTAGTAGGGACTACCCCCAGGCGCCCCGCCATCAGCTGGAGAATATCCAGACCTCCCCCCCCCTCCCCCGAGGGGGGATGCTACGAAATATGCCCAAACAGAGATTGGGCCTGCTGAGTAGATTTTAAGTTTTTGCCGCCTACGACCGGTTTCGCCCCAAAGGGGGGGGGGGGGGGGGAGGGGGGGCTCTTCAGGTAGGCATACGGCGTAACCTGAACTTGCAAACACAACGCATGTACGCATATATATATATATATATATATATATATATATATATATATATATATATATATATATATATATATATATATATATATATATATATATATATATATATATATATGGATCTCTCCCGCCGTACCTTTCTGCCAAGCTGTTTGTTTATCAGCCATCACGTACCTTCCGTTCCTCCAGTGAAAAACTTTTTTAAATCCAGAAGCTTAACATGAAAACTGTCGGGAGCGTTCTTTCACCTGTTAGCCCCAAGTGTGTGGAACTCACTGCCAACTGAAATGCGGAATCTGCTCATATTGTCACAGTTCAAAGCTCACTTAAAAACTTTTTTTTCTGTCGGGCATTTTAACATTTAGCTCACCTTTAGCTAACTGTTGACTGCCTTTTATTCTGATTCTGGAGGGAAGTGGATGTAAGGTGTTGGGAAGGGATGGAGTGGGCTAAAGTAGTATACGATTGTGTGTGTGTGGAGTGTGGACTGAGAGAGAGAGAGAGAGGGTGGGTGCTGTTGTGCGTGCGCAGAGAGTCCAGTGTTTTCCTGGAGACCATATATTGCTTGATATAGTGCCGATAACAGGCAGATGTGATTACGAGGCCCGAATCAAAATGTCCGATTCGTAAGACGAGGACATTTTGATCGGGTCAAGTAGTCACATCTGTCTGTTTATCGGCACTGTATCAAGCAAAATGTTGCTCAACACAATGTATGTACCCAGTCCAAAACAAAACTTTAACAGATTCCTTCCGATTACCGCCACTGGTGCTGAAGTGGTCAATTTCGCTATATTTGGACATAAAACTTCCCAGCTTGATGCTATAAAGGGAAATGTGCTCAGTGCAAATCCACCCATTCGTACATCTACCCGATGCAAATGTGTTCCTCTGATTTTGTATTTATTTTTTAGAACGAAATAAACTCAGCGTGAATCTTCACAGCATGATTCCACCCAGCATAAATCGACAAAGGCTTGAATTTATTCAAATAAAAATATCTCAATGGAATAGCGACAGCACACATTTACACTGGGCAGAATTACGTCCAGGTTCAAATGTATGTTTCAAACATACAGAATCCAGCAAATCTGACACTGCTGAAAATGTTTCATCGCGCAAATTCACTCTCGCACGCCTCCGATGTTGGAAAAAACAGGCGGATAAATTTCCCCTTCTTTGACACATGTACTGATATTTTGTATAACAAGCAAATTAATATTCATGACCTTGCTCGATATACTTTCCTTCTCATAACCACTTGCAGACCAGAAAGACTCAATCTACACAGCCTGAATGAACCTGGTAACTCTACCCAGTGTAAATGTGTGCTGTCACTATTCCATTGAGACATTTTGATTCGGGTCTCGTAATCACATCTGACTGTTATCGGCACTATAGCACTATGTCAAGCAAAATATATATATATATATATATATATATATATATATATATATATATATATATATATATATATATATATATATATATATATACTGTTACGTTTGTGGTTGTGTTCTGTGAAAGCATGCATGCATTGACCGTAGGAAACGATCCGATATTTATTTGAGCTATCGTAAATACGAATCACGTACCTTTTTAGTAAGATTCGCTATCGTTCGCAGGAGAGCAGAATTAACTATGTTGTGATACACAGAGTTGAATCCTGAAGATTCTAGAAGCCGTCCGAGTAGTCGCGTTGTTTTCTGTGCGCGTGAAGTTAGCAACCAGTATGTACTAGGCGGAGTCGTGAAACTTCCGGAGAATTCGGGCAGGGTCGTGACCTGTCTAGTGTACTCTTGGGTGACGTCGTAACACACCGGGATTTCCCAAAATTGGGGTTTGAAATAGCAGTCAGATTATAGTAGTCTATACTCGAGTATGCTTTTTTTTACTAGTAATATTTATGAGTGTTGGTTAGGTATTCTTTTCTGATTGTTGTGTTGTATGAATTTGCTCGATTATTCTGGAAAGTATAACGCTATAAAAGACGGTGCTAGGAAGACCGTGTGTACATTGTCATACATTGTCAGTTGTAGGGACACACAGTTTAGCGTAGTACGTGGCCCGTATAGGGTGTACATTGTGAGAGACGCAGCATAACGGTGGTGTACGTTGTATGAGAGACGCAGTGTGTCAAAAGTAGTCAATGTATTGGAGAAGAGATAGTGTAACACTGTGAGTGCTTTTGTGAATGCATTGTGTGGAGATCGCATCGCTGCAATAAAAATATTGTTGGAACTGTTACTCTAGTGTGGTCTACATCCACGTGTGACGGGTTGCAAGCTGAGTGAAGTTTCTGTACAAGAACCTTACGTGCGTGCGTTTGGTGTGTTTATCATACTACGACTACGACAACACGTAACATATACCCACTCCATAAAGTTTATCCTTCTTTGACACATGTATTGATATATTGTATAACACGCAAATTAATATTCATGAACTTGCTCGATATACTTTCCTTCCCCAAATCCGTTGCGCGCCAAAAAGACTCGATCTTGATGATAATTGTATTTTCAAAAAGAAAACGCGAAATATGCTCATACCGCAACATTAATACGATCCTTATGTGTAGCAGTAAAGAAATACTTCTTAGTGTGTATGAACGCTCGAAATTTATATCCTATACACACACACACGAACGGAGAAAAGACGCCAGATAACGTGCGAGTCGCTGGACTGACAAGTTAAACTAACAAATGTCAGCTGGCGATATCGCCAACCTGAGAAAAGAACTAAATAAACAAACCTGCTGGCATTTTTCGCAATTATGCGTGATCCAGTTACAAATAGAATTTACGGTTATATTGCACTGATGTCTTCATAGTCAGACGAAATCTACGCGATGAGTCGACAGCGATATGCAGTCGTCTGCCATTCCTGTGTTTTGTCTGAATACCGCAATCAGCCGCAAATTGAATGACGCCAGGCACAGTGTTTTTGGGACTGGGCACAAAAATACTTTTTAACACCATTTTGCTTGATATAGTGCCGATAACTGACAGATGTAATTACTTGACCCGAATCAAATGTCGTCGTCTTGCGACTCGGATATATATGCTTGCAGCCGTAAGGTCCAAAATCACAGGCCAGCCATGTATGCAAAATTATTTCAGGATGTTGATCAGTGTAAACATGCGTGTTTTCCCCCCAATGGAAATAGATGTCAGCTTCATGATAAATAAAAGTCAGTAACTCATATAAATGAATGGATAAAGAACAGTAAGCCTCAAGTAATGGCGACACTGAGATGTTCAGAAAGGCTTTACTCACGTGTTGCTGAGACTCTGAAGCTGCCATACCGCTCGGCACTGGTGATGTTATTACTCGTGGCTGTTATATTGACGGTGTACATCCTGTCCGGGGTGAGACTGGTGAAGTTGGCAGTGACGACGCTTTGGTTCATGGTGACAACAGTTCCCATTTGGTATGGCTGTGTGATGGTCACTGTGTAGCTGTCCACGCGGCCCTCCGACGTGTAAAACTCTACGGTGACGTCACGACCTCCCTGTGTACTGTTGGTACCGACGTAGACATCCCGCACTAACTGTCCTGGCTGGGCTGGTTCTGAACAATCACATATACTTACACTCGTTAGCACTGATCACTTTCTTGGAAGACACAGGACATCATATAATAATATATACATTTAATAAACATTATATAAGAGACAGGTTCTGGTGAATAGACCGACCCACTTTCTGGGCGCGAAGACATAGGCTCCACTCCTTTTGTCGGGTCCGGCAAGTATGTTCGCAGTGCTGCACGGAAAATAGCGCGAGTGTAGACTGCTAGTAGAGTAAAACGCACTATTCGACGCGTGGCATTTTTTAAAAACCTGTTTTAGTAAGGTATATCTTCTAACGTGTACCGTGATTGGAGCTGTAAAAAGATCAGTACAATCTATAATCTGTATAATCAGTACATCAAGTGGGGATATTGTCCGTCTAGAGTATGCGACCCCCAAACCTGGCAATTTATCAAATGCACAAATCGTCTCATTTTCGACAAAGTTAATCGAGCTTTTTCATCCATTGTAAAAGATAGAGCTTTGAAAATTTGCACGACTTTTGTATGCGCTCGTCCAAACATCAGTTTTGTACGCGTTTTACGTGTTTACAACGTCAGTATGGGTGGTCCTGCCTACATGTGGGCATACCTAGCCTCCTTTCTAAAATAAATTCTCGTACAGGCCACCATCAGTACACTTTTTTGTGCACTAGCAAAAAAACCCTTACCATTTCAATCTGAAAACATCTCCACCCTACCCACCAACCCCCTTAATCGCCCGAGAACTGCTGCTAGTGCCAGTCCGTTTACATCATTCAGTTGTCTTTCACCCCAGCCATATGGGATCAAAGTACATGCGCAGATGCTTCACACAAAGCTGACCAGTTCAGCAGACCAACTGTGAATACAAACGGTCAAGTCAGTCCATAAAGATTATAAGGGGGGGGGGGGGGGGGGGGGGCAGAAGCGAAAATGTTACTTTCGAGCATTCGTAGTAATGTCTCGTGATTCTCGCAGGGTTCCGTTGATCATGTGGCCGACTGTTATGTGGTAGTCGCGGTCCTAGTATGGTGCAATCACACCAGTCACACTCACGTACGGTTCTAGTAAAGAAACCTCACTCAGTTGCAACTCGTTACACGTGGCACAAGGTCAGTTGTAGATCACACTGGAGTAACAGTTCCAACAGTACGTTATTTTCCGAAGGTCAGTTGTAGATCACACTGGAGTAACAGTTCCAACAGTACGTTATTTTCCGACGCACTCTTAGCACAATGCATACAATTAATACAATGAATCCACAAATTTGATGCACTGTGTCTCCCGTACAATGCACGCACATTTTTCTTTCCACCCTTCTTTACACCATTACGGATTTCCAGATCAATCCCACAAATCCCGCAACTCAACCAATCAGAAATGAAAACGTAACCAAAACTAATTAATATTCATTTTAAAAAAAGACATTAGATCTATCTACAATCTTCCACTAAAATCTAAGTACATTCTGTAAATGTTGCGAATGTAGCCAACATGTGCGCTACAAAACGTTGACGTCATATTTGAGGTCACTAAAACGTTCGCGCCTATTCCAGAACCATCCAGGTTAATCTAGGTCGAACTTTGCAACTTAGTTAGCGAAATTTGCAACATTCTAGCTACACGACAAAAATCGATCGCAATTTTCCATGCAAAAGAAAACGAATCATACTAAAAAGGCACGTGATTCTTATCTAACATAACCCAACTGAACACCGGATCCTTATGATCAACACACACATGCCTTAAAGAAATAACACAACCACAAACGTAACACCGACCGCAAGCTTTTATCCGTTCTTTCGAATAAAGGTTTTGGGAATGGACAAAATTGTCCACCTGGATATTGACTGGGGTATCGGGAATAGCGAAACGCGATAGCGTTTGAGCCAAAATCACTAAGCCACGGGTGTTTACGGCAGACAGCACTCAAATGAACACGCCAGCACTTAAAACCATGAATGGAGTTTGTGTGAACTGATTTTATATCATGTCCCAAAAACACTCCTTAAAAAAAAAAATTAAATTAAAAAAAAAACAACTTTTGACTGATAATACATGTGTGTTTCTGGCAGAACATCAACGAAAACTGATACAGGGACTAGAAGAAAATACTGGCCAGGTCTCCCTGACGTCATTTGTACTGCTACACATACACACATGCTACTGAACGCGCTTTCGGCGCGTCCAGTTTCAAAGTTGTTTCTATTTCATAATTTATAGGAACAACAAAAAGTAAATATTTACCTTTCAGGTGCAAAAGGGCCTGAAATATTGCGAAATGACGTCATGTCGCGGCACGCAAGCAGATAGAACGTACATTGTTACACAATGTTTCTCAATTGTCACAAGCACCAGACATGTCATTGTTATACAGTGTTTCTGAGTTGAGGCAAAGCACCAGGAAGAAATGCTCGCCGCTCTCTCTGACAGACTTGATTTAGGAAGATAGCCTATATTTTTCTTTTGATGTAGACCTTCGGGTGTATTGTGCAAAAGGTGGTTAAGTACATGCAAGCTCATATAGAAAAGACATTGTGGGCTGGTTCCTCCCATCTTGTTGACTAAAGAAATAATAATAAAAATAATAATAATAATACATAATAATAATACATAATAACACACACACACACACATACACACACACACACACACACACACACACACACACACACACACACACACACACCTCACTCTGATATCACACTGGCTAGTATCGCACCCGTGTGAGGATAGCCCGTACAGGCACGGTATTGTATAAACAACGAACAGACTTATGCATAGACTTAATGCTATTGTAGTATCAGTTAATGAGTTATGAACGATTGGCTGAAAGACTTCCATAATTAAATCCAGTATCTAAACTGAGCCTATGTCATTCCATTTATAAACAGTGCTGCGTAAAATACTCAAAATATATCACATATGCTATAATATAATTTGTTTGAATTCCTACTTTACACAACCAAACCTTTCGCGCAAACCGTACCCATATGTGACCTCGCTACAAAAAAAAAACAAAAAAAACCCCTTGTAGCGACTAATGGCAGCGGTCTTCTTGTACCCTCTTTGTGACGCGTTTTAGTCCATAAAGGAGCACCAAAACGTTTTAAAGTACAAAGTTACAAGTGTTATTCGAAAACAATGCAGGCGGCAACGTCATGAAAGATTTACTATTACGTTATAAGTCTATCATGTTTACATGATTATTGTTTTGACGTCAGTCTTGTCTGGTACGATCCAGATCAGAAGATTACAGCTTGATTCCTTTCTCCAAAAAAATAAGGGAAAATAAAAACAAAATACTTTATTGGTATGACCTCCTCTACTCCAACTCTTTATTTGTAAAGCACTTAGAGCTTATTTAAGGATAAGCGCTATATAAGTAGCCATTCTTCTTATTATTATTATTAGCAGGGGCTTGCTGCACGGACACTTGAAGGCCTTTGGGAGGCCAAGTGGTGTTTAGGCGAGGGATGAGTGATAAACATATTTTAAACGGAGGGAAAGAGGACTGAATGCGTGGGGGGGGGGGGGGGGGGCAGTGTCCGGTGGTAGCCGAAGTACTGAGTAGGCGGGGAAATTTCCCGACTGTAGAATGCTATGATGAGAGATGGAGATTGAGAGAGAGATAGAGGGTGGGAAAGCCTGGAGGGGGTGAGTGCGTAGGCGAGGACTGAGAGGCGTGAGAGTGTGTAGGAGGTATATGCGTGGGCGGTACAGGAATGACTAGGGAACGGTACCGAGAGGTACGCCAGTCATTCTGGTCGGCGGGGCCACAGCAGCCGCAGCTCAGGCGACAGCTCAGTAGAATTTGAAATCGCTCCCAAATCAGCGAGAAAGAAGGCTTTACTTGAAAATAGTGAGATGGACCATATTTTCAGTGACTGGGGCCTCGACGAAGAGGTGCGGAGTGTCCTGATCAGGGAAAAGTTCGTTTCTAGGCAAGCACTACTCCTAATGTCTGACGAAGACATTGACGCTCTGGCGCTGAAACGTGGGGACAGAGCAGTGCTCCGTGCAGCGGTGGCCAAATTCCAGGTGGAGAAAGGCGGTGGACAACTGTGCGGCGGACTGGGAGGGGTAGCGGACAACAGCGGCAGTAGAGCGTCACAGACCCTGCAGGACGCCCTATACAGAACACACCACAGCGGTGCTGGACTGGATGAACTGTTGCTCGACAGCCTGTGCGTCTGTGGCAACAGTAGAGCGTGGGGGGGGGGGGGGGTATTGCGGCAGCAAAAGGTGGGACCCCGTTACGTATAGTAGATTTTCTGTCTTCAGCAGCAGTGACAGAGGAAGAAGTGGCACTTGGGGGTGGTGTCACTAAAGGTGAACAGCAAACCGAAGTTGGACAAGGTTTTTCCCGCACGCTGGATAGTGGCAAACAGCCGTATTATGGCGGACCTTATGGACAAACCAACACCGGGTTTCACGCCGTACGCCTACCTCAAGTTAGTACTCGGCGATGATGGGCGGCCAGATACACCTGGCAAAGTGTCCTGCTGTTCGACGATGAGTATCGTCAGCGGCAAGCGGCCGAAGCATTCCAGTGGGGCACGGACGCCCCACACATGTTCACGGTGGTGCTGCGCGACCGTACTGCGCAATCGGCGATGCCCGCTGGCTCACCTGTTCGCAGAACAGGAGGAGGGACGGCCGGACCGCGCCCACAACGCCCCATCGGCCCCTCAGAGCGTACTGCACCTACGGCGCACGCTGCCAGCTGGACCATGTGTGTGCCACCTGCGGAAGAGATCACCCGGTGCGGGAACATCGTGACACACCTGTAGCAGCGGCAGGTGGCAAACACGGGACAGCCTAGGACACAGCGCAGCAGGTTGCACAAGGCGAGGTAGGCCCCACCCATTCTAGCACTTCTTACCATAGCCCTTATCCTGCACTAAGTCCATACAAGTGTCAATTGTTAGGTTCTGGAGCGTTAATTAGTTCAAACTTTTAGTGTGGCAAGACGAATTAGCTTCTGAGAAAAACAAAAACTTTCTCCTTGAAGGTATCGAACATGGTTTTAATATCACGGACAAACATCAGACTGTTAGATCTGTAGAGCAGAAAAATCACACACCTGCCTTAAAAAACAGAGTAGCGGTAGAAAAGGAGCTCATCGATCAGATAAACAAAGGTCATTATATCGTAGCATCGCAAAAACCAACCGTAATTAGCGCTTTGGCTGCGATCCCAAAAACAAAGCAAGGAACATGTCCATGTTGATGCATGCAACCTGGCGGCAGACGCGTCAGTTCTGGAAAGGAGATTGGAATTATACTCTTTTCTCTTTAGACATGCCGGCAGCCAAGGACTTGCATATTAATTATAAAGAGGTGTGCGCGGTGGTGCAGGCAGTCAACCTGTGGACCCCCTCAGTCATGGCGAGGGAAACAGGTGGTCATTCATACGGACAGCCGGCACGGCGGTGACAAAGGCTATCATTAACAAAGGGTGCTCAAAAGACCGCTATGTCAATAGTCTGTTGAGGAAGATGGCGTGGGAGTGTGTGAGAATGAATTGCAGCGTGTCAGCGATGCACGTGGCTGGCAGTGTGAATGTGTTTGCCGATACTATTTCCCGCCTGCACGAAGGACGGCTGCCCATGCTAGGACAATTGCTAACGAATTGGCACCGGGGCCGATCGCCTGACACCTACCTTCTGAATCACATGTCACAGTCAGCTCTTGCTTTTGTGCTGTCTAGGTGCCGGGTCTAGGCTCAGACACCAGCTACTGCAGGAGGTGGCGGGATATCGTGCCAGCCTTGCCGACAACACCAAGAAAATATATCACTCTCACTTGCGTTCTTATCTCAGTTTTTGTGACCAAATGAACATCCAGCCGGTACCGGTGTGTGAGAGAACAGTGGCGCAGTACGCGGCCTTTTTGGCCAGGACACTTCAGCCCAGCTCCGTGGCACAATACCTCAACATTGTTCGCCTTTGGCATTTGAATGCGGGGAACCGCACCCATACCAGGACTCGTGGATGGTGAAAAGCACATTGCGGGGAATTGAGCGAACAAAAAGACTGCCCTCCTAACCGCAAGACGCCGATGAGCCCGCAACTTCTTCTTCAGATTAAACCAAAAAAAATTGATTTGTGCAGCTCTAAGGACTGTCTTCTGGGCAGCGATAGTGGTTATGTTCTTCGGACTGCTTCAGCGATCCAATCTTTTCCAAGAGGGTGCAGGCTTCGATCCTGGAAAACAACCCACTAGAGACTGCTTTGTTGTGGATGACAACAGTAGTGTCAAGATACTGGTTAGGTGGAGTAAGACAATTCAGAAACGCGAAAACATTCTAGTGATCGCGTTACCGGTCATGTTGCGTCACCCTCTGTGCCCCGTGACGGCAGTGCCGATCAGTATGTTTAGAGCGTTAGGCCCAGCGCCGCCTAAGGCACCGGCCTTCCCCATTCGGGGATCAGCGGAGTTCAACACTGAACGGTTGCGAGAATTGACCTCTGCCGCTGAAGGGGTTTATACAAGCCACAGCTTGCGGCGTGGCGGGGCTACCTGGGCCCTGTCTTGTTGAGTGGCTGGCGAGGTGGTGAAGTGTTTGGGGGACTGAAAAGCACTGCATACCTATCATACTTTAAGCGTACTTATTCAGAAAATACCGACACCTGCAACACTCAACTTTTTTTTCAATTGGGTGGAAAAAAACTGGCGTTTTTCCGTTAGGTTTGGGCAGGAAACAACCAGTAAACCTACTGGGTGGGTTAGATGTTGTCTTACATGTTTGACAAGTGAGTCACGGGAATAAAACGCCTCCGTTATTTTTGCCCAACTGACAGGAAAGTGTTGCCGCCGCGGGTTCAGTGTATAAGCGGGAGGAAGTAGTGTGGAGTTGAGCGTGAGACTGAGGTGTGATAGTGAGAGCGTGTGGGGGGATGCAGAACGGGAGCGGCGCGCGCTGTTCGACGGCAAAACCTCGCCCAAGTTCTGGTCCGGAACTCTGGCCAGCCATTAATTGACCGAGAGGGGCGATGATGTCAGAACAGGGGCGCACTGGTGGGAAGGAGAGAGTGAGGTCGGGGAAAGGGGAGGGAGGGAGACATGAGAGTGACTGGAGTTTAAAGGAACCATTCATGCATTTACCTATCAGGCCTTCGGGGTACAATGGTTCCTTTGACCTCCCTCAGGCCTACAAGAGTCCGTGTAGCAAACCCCTGCTACCAACAACTTATAATAATATCACACTTAATATCATAGGGGGCCTATATGACGCTAAAGTTTACCGGTCAATATTATGGACCAGCTTTATCACGGACATTCGGGTGCAAATAGACTATTTATGAGTTCACAGCTGATGGCACAACTGATCTCTTGTAGACGTTTTGCGAACAAGTGACACCTTGAGTCGCCGACCAGACGCGAGGAATTCTGAAGCTCTACTCAGAGGGTGATGTAAATTATTTGGACTGCTTTACTCCTCAAGTCCTGAGAATACAAGTTGGACAACTGTGTCTGTTTTACGCCGACAATTTTGCTCGCCTGGCTGAAGACCCGTGCAAGCTTTCATTTGTTTTTTCACAGTAAGACCTCCATACCACGACCGACACAAGGTTAAAGGTCAAAACGCTCTCCACAAGTGACTAGATTTTTATTAGATATTTTGCATACCCACTAGAGTAAATGAAGCTATTGAGTGAGTTTGTTAATCAGCATTGTACCTCTACAACCTTTTGAGTGACAATTAATTCATGTGTGAAAAAAATCACCATCAAGAAAAAACAAATCGCGCAGACATTGAAGTAAATATATATAAGTGTGTTCGTATTTTATCCCTAAGATATGTCCCCAAACATGTCTCCAGGGACATTGAAATTGGAGTACTCATTTACGAGAAAATGGCCGTTTTATGACGAACGATTGACCCGCATATCAATCTACATTTGCGTGTGTGTGTGTGTGTGTGTGTGTGTGTGTGTGTGTGTGTGTGTGTGTGTGTGTGTGTGTGTGTGTGTGTGTGTGTGTGTGTGTGTGTGTGTGTGTGTGTGTGTGTTACTTACTTGATATTTTGCAAACAGCTAGCTTGGAAGAAGACATTTAATTAGATCGTTAAGCAACTTCGTATGTGTTCATCTTTTTCAGTGAAAGGTATAGTGCATCTGCGACTTTAGGAACCGCGTGTTAACAAATAATTCTTTAGTTTCTGTATGAAAAAAGCAATCTTCTCATTAATACCGGAACGATTTTTTTATAAACGGTACTTGCATAAGCATTTTGTTTGTCTCAGTTCTCGGGTATCATTAGATGAAGTTGTGCCCTAAATGTATGAAAATCAGTTTGAACCTCCCATACGTAATCTTTTAGTATACTGCCAGGTCAAAAAACAAACTGCACAAGTAAAATTTTGTTATAATTTTGCACATTATTTTCATAAAACGAATGACACCTGATTGATGGCTAGAGTTGCAAAACGTTTTCACATGCACACAGTAGCAGTTGTTGAAGGACGTGCTTTTCTTGCGGCAAATGCATTTTTACATTTTTCTGCAATAGTGCTCATGCGCAAGTTTTTCAGGCCCAAAATGACAAAATCAAAAGGGGAGAAGAAAAACATATCGATATGTCGATTTCGAGTCCCGGCTGCAATGCTAAGCCTTAATGAAAAAGTGCAAAGCCAAGCTATTGGCGAAATGCAGGCTGGTTTGTCCATTTCTGAGGTGGCAAATACATAAATACGCAACAGAACACCATAATACGCCGCTCTCCAGAATGCTCGTGCCAGGTGCGGATCGGGGACGGTAAGGGGGGAGGGGAGGGGGGTGGTTGGGGGGGGGGGTCGGCTCCAGTTTTATCCACCAAATGTTAGAAAATCCCGAGAACGTTGCTCGGACTCGATGTTGCCAAAGACAGTATATTATAATATAATGTATTGTCTTTGATGTTGCCCAGCCAGCTTTTCTGGCTAGCGTCTCTCACCTCTTATACCTTGAAATACATTTCATTCGTATAAAATTCATGTCGTAGCAGTCAACAAATCAAACTGGTTCTTCATGTGTTTGGCGCTTGTTGCAGAACGCATGAAACAACCGCCAAACACACAATAAAATTAAAAGGTTGAACGAATGACAGACATTTTTCAGAATCAGTAAATTTTGTTACGCTGATGTTAGTTTTGGATTCCTCAGTGCGATTTTATGATAGGTGTGAGGCATGCGTGCGTGTGTGCGCGCGCGTGTGTGTGTGTGTGTGTGTGTGTGTGTGTGTGTGTGTGTGTGTGTGTGTGTGTGTGTGTGTGTGTGTGTGTGTGTGTGTGTGTGTGTGTAATGTAGTTTGTATTCCTATCAAAGGTTTCCAGTCAAATTCATAGGTGTAAGTAATACTACTGGCAAACAAAAGTGGTAATGATAACCTACTAGTGTACACTTTCTGGGTGGACGTGAAGCCGATACTGTCAGACCTGAATGTCTCCTTCTGAACGTAGGCCGTGACACTAACACTGTACTCTGTGCCCTGTGTCAGGTTGTCAAAGTTGGCGTACTTGTCTGTACTGTTCCCTTTGATGGCCGAATCAAGAATGGCAGTGTAGTTCACTGTGTTTGTAGTTGTAGTTGGCTGCATCCAATTTAGTCGGACCTCCCTCTCCATGTAGTCGCCGTTCTTTTTTATCGTCACTGCCAGGGTAGTTTCTGTAATGCAGCAACCAATTAATCATTTTCTCTGTATCCCAGCCTCTTCACAAGCTAAAAAATAACATAAAACATTAATGGAGGGACAAAACGCCGCGTGACTAAGAGGTATTTCTTCTTACACAACAGTGTTCTTACAACATCAACTCGATTAAGCAGCAAGAATAACATCCATGTGATTTTAGTATACACTTCATACTAGCAGAAAATACAGCAAAAGTGAAGGAACAAAAATTATGATTTAGTCAGTGAAGCAAATGTGAGTAACAAAAGTCTCTAAAAGAAATGCTAATTCCAGGAAGTAAAATAAGTCCTTTTCAGTTTTCTTTTGTGTGGATGAAATACAAATTTGATGACGGGAAAGTGTCGAGCACTTAATGCAGATAATATCTGATTTTGAACGCACGTTGTTTGAAAATGTGCATAACAATCATTAGCAATCAAAGTGGTTGGTTGGTTGTACATTGCTTAACGTCCCGATAGCAACAAGACTTTCTCAGGACGTGCCTGCACTGCTTGTGAAAGAAAAAAGTAACAGAATATTGAATGTATGTCGCCAGCCGGCCTAAGGTGCTAAATAAATCAAGACCACTAGCAAAACACATCCAATATCAAGAGCTACAGGCAGCGCAGACAGTAGGGAGAGTTTAAAAAAGGAAAATACAGGTGAATGGGCCATGGGTAGATAGAAACACATGCCCCAGAATAAAGGGAAAACCCCACCCTGTGGGGCTGACCAGGGTGACCCTGGGAACTAAAAAGTAGTTAACCCCACCCGTCCCCCAGGGCAGACCCGGGTGGGGGAGTTATCAAAGTGGACAATAGGAACAGGAAGTACTAGAAACATATAAGTAAACTCTTCGCTGCCAATTCCAACACAAGCCAACTGCAAGAGGCAAAGAACTTCACAGGCTCCAACATACGTGGAACCCCGTGCTTGTTCCACTTACAGATCGACGGTCTTGTATGGATGGGGCTATTTGGCGTTAAATTCACTGTGGTTTTAAAGACCGGCAGCTGGGTGTAAGTGTTAACAGAGCACATTTTTCATAAGGACATGAAGTGTTTTTGATACATTAGACTTAATTTTTGTCAGAGTCCGTTCAGTAGAATGCAAATGACGTATGGCAAAGAAGTAACAAGATAAAAATGATGTCATGTCTAGTTACGCTAACCTCGCTGCTGAACGTACTTTTGGCGCGAAGCGCCGTGTGTGTGTGAGTGAGTGTGTGTGTGTGTGTGTGTGTGTGTGTGTGTGTGTGTGTGTGTGTGTGTGTGTGTGTGTGTGTGTGTGTGTGTGTGTGTGTGTGTGTGTGTGTGTGTGCGAATATTAGTAAACACGAAAATCTTAGAAGTTTGCGTACGTACAAGCTTGAAAATATAGGAAAGCAATCCTTTATTCAAGGGGTGTCCAAGACAGCCTCCGAGCATACATAAACTTGGTTTATCATAGAAGAGTTAAATGGCCGTTCATAAAAACTCGGTTGTCCCACATTAGAGTCCGTAATTTTCGTTATAGTCACTTGAAATTTTGAATATAGCTAGTTTAGAGAAAGATATTGGAGGATTTCGTTAGCCAGCTTTGTACCTCTTCAACAATTTAGAAAATAAAAATTCATTGGAAAACAAAATGTCAAGAGTAAGTATCCTTGACGTCAGGATAGGAATCAGTGACGATGACTGAGGTAAAAGTACAAAACGCGTCAGTGTTATACAATGTTTGTAGTTGACGCAAAGCACCAGTGTTATACATGTGTATGACTTGACGCAATGCTCTCCATCTCTTACAATTTGATTTAGGGAGACACTGTCTCTATTTTTGTTATGATGTCTGCGAACGTGTTATGGAAAAGGTGGGACATGCAAGAAGAGGCTAAGTGGGCAGAGGTCAGCCCATCTTGTTCTTCTTCAAAATCGAATGGCTGTGGCTACGCAAGCCCACAGAACGTATAACTGGCTCTGAGTGCCGTGTGTCTATATTTGTGTGTGTCATTGCCGTGCGGATCGGGGGAAAAGGGGGGAGGGGGGGGGTAGGTTGAGTTAAGGTGGAGAGAGATTAATCAGGACAAACTTAAAAAAACAGGAACAACACTGAAAGTTTCTAAAAGAAAAACGCTTGTGAGCTCAAAACAATAGGTATACTTTGGGATGAAATCCTCATCTTGTTGGAAGTGGTATAGTACAGGGCTAGAACACACATTTAATGGAAGTTTTTTTTAAAAAAAAACATATTTGGGTGATTCTCTGAAATGGTGAGCCACGGGGGGCTGGGGGTGGGTGGGGTCTTCTCCTGGGAACTGTAATTACACACATTAACACCAGATTGATTGATTCACTGATTGATTAGATTGACTGGATTGATTGGATTGATTGATTGATTGATTGATTTACATTGCTTAACGTCCCGACAGCAACAAGACTTTCTCAGGACGTGCCTGCACTGCTTGTAAAAAACCCAACTAAACAGAATATTGAATGCATGTCGCCAGCCGGTCGAATACGTTAAATAAACCTACGACATGGGGCCTAAATAAAGCCAAGACCATCTAGCAACACACATCCAATATCAAGAGCTACAGGCAGCACAAAGAGTAGGGAGAGTTTAAAAAAGGAAAAGACAGGTGAATGGACCAAGGGTAGACAGAAACACATGCCCCAGAATAGAGGGGAAAACCCACCCTGTGGGGCTGACCAGGGTGACCCTGGGAACTAAAAAGTAGTTAACCCCACCCAAGTCCCCCAGGGCAGGCCCCGGGTGGGGGTTAATGTTTTGAGTTGTGTACATGGCGTACACATATCAAAGAAACAAATCACAAAAGCTTTTGATGTTACTTTAATTCCATTGCGTGTATTTTGTTAACATGTCACGAAAAATGCCGGTTGTGTCATGGCGGATTTGTGACATGATGATGGTGGGTATAAACAACTGTTGTGTGTGGTACTGAGCAGCTTCAATAAATTGCTTTGGTTGGTTGCACATTGCTTAATGCCCCGACAGCAAAAAGACTTTCTCATGACGTACGTGTGCTAACAAAACAACAACAACAGAATATTAAATTATGTCGCCAGCCGGTCTAATAATATGCTAAATAAACCAACGACATGCTTGGGAAACTGCACCTTCATGATAATTTATCTTACCCTAGTTTATATAAAAAAAAAAGATTAGAAAATCATTACAATTACAAAATATGTACAGGAAAATGATACATAAAAATGCATTAACCGCAAACACATAACGCATCATCTCTTAGGTGCAGCAGACCATTTAGCAACACATCCGATATCAAGGACTATCGGCAGCGCATACAGTAGAGAGAGCTAAATAATGGAAAATATAGGCGAATGGACCAAGGGTAGACTGAAACGTTAAGCCTCACAAAAAAAGGGAAAAATAAAACACCCTGTGGGGCTGACCAGGGCGACTCTAGGAACTAAAAAGAAATTAACCCCACCCAAGCTCCCCACACGACAGACCCAGGAGGGGGCAATGAACTGCTTTGAAAATAATATCGAACAGAATAGAAACATCAACAAACGTGCATATTTCAATGATATACAGTAAAGTCCGGATGTAGCAAATTGGCAGGGGAACATGATATTTTTGCTGTTCTTTTAAAGCGGAGTTTGTTATAAGCGAAGTGGCAGATTTATTAAATGTAATAATCCCGACATATCGACAAAGGCTTGTTTTTTGGCTAAGTGCACTCATGGGCAGGGACAGTTTAGGTACAAGCAAGTAATTAGAGTAGTTTGCTACCACCATAAGAGCACGACAGTTTCTGTAACTATATAGTTCTTTTTCTTCTTCTTTTTTTTTTAAAATAAATTTTGTACATAAAAGCGAGGGGGGGGGGGGGCGTAGTTTCAGATTTAAAAAATAAAACATAATCCTACATATGTTTGCATTAAGGCTAATATATATATATATATATATATATATATATATATATATATATATATATATATATATATATATATATATATATATATATATATATATATATATATATATATATATATATATATATATCCCCGCTGTACTAGTGGTGCTACCAGTAAATTCTGGAGGCGGTTTCTAATACATGCGTCGTATTTCCAATTTTAGGTTACGCCGCATGCCTACCTGAAGAGCCCCCCCCCCCCCCTCCCTTTGGGGCGAAACCTGTCGTGGGCGGCAAAAACTTTAAATCTACTCAGCAGGTCCAATATCTGTTTGGGAATATTTTCTATCTTCCACCCCTCGGGGGGAGGACGGGATATTCTCCAGCGGATGGCGGGGCGCCTGGGGTAGTCCCTATTACTTTATGTAGTAGGTGTTCAGTGGAAGGCTCAAAAGATCTAATAAGCAATGCAGTCACAAAAGGGCAGCTGATGTCCTGATGACACAATGCAAGCTTACCAGCCTGGAATTCCATGGCATTAGCACAGCATTCTCTGAATTTAATGAAAAATTACGTCCCTTGGAGCTAATCTGATTGAGTGCATTTTTTGGCTTTGGGCGACGCCTTTGTTAAAAGTATAGAATTGCATAGGTGTTGCCTTTTCAAAATTAGTCTGTCTTCTTCCACTGCAACACCTCATAAAGCTTTAGGGATGCAATCCACGCTGTACTAGTGGTGCTACCAGTAAATTCTGGAGGCGGCTTCTAGTACATGCGTCGTGTTTGCAATTTCAGGTAACCCCGTATGCCTACTTGAAGAGCCCCCCCCCCCCCCTCCCCTTGTGGCGAAACCGGTCGTGGGCGGCAAAATCTACTCAGCAGGTCCAATATCTGTTTGGGAATATTTTCTATCTTCCACCCCTCGGGGGGGAGGACGGGATATTCTCCAGCGGATGGCGGGGCGCCTGGGGGTAGTCCCTATTACTTTATGTAGTAGGTGTTCAGTGGAAGGCTCAAAAGATCTAATAAGCAATGCAGTCACAAAAGGGCAGCTGATGTCCTGATGTCCTAACCAGCCTGGAATTCCATGGCATTAGCACAGCATTCTCAGAATGTAATGAAAAATTATTATATATATATATATTATATATATATATATTATATATATATATATATATATATATATATATATATATATATATATATATATATATATATATATATATATATATATATATATATATATTAGATCAATCGTTCACGAAAAGCAGTCGATTACAATGTTTTGCACTTCTGTAATATTACTGTATTACTGGCATTACTGTTTCTCAAGATCCACAGAAAAATATCTTTGGTAACAACCTCTTTCTTTATGCGTTTGTTGTTGCTGTTGCTGTTTTTTGGGTGAAACTGCTTTCACTCCCGAGCCAAACTGAGAGTCGTATTTTGGCGATATAAACACGATTCACCTTTCGTTTAAATACCGATTAATTTATTGTTGTTGTTTCACAGGTTTTTTTTTGTTATTACGTAGGGCACTCCGAAGTTTCCGAATGTGCTTACTGGTAAGGTTTGGCCACAAGTGTGTGATGTCAGCTAGTAGAGCAACGTTTGTGAGATGTTACACTTTTGGTCAGCAGCTCAAACCCTGTGGCCCACGTTACAGCTGGAGTTAAATCATGTAGGGTGAAAATAGGCCCCACGTGAACGCTCGGCGGACAGCTTTAACGGTTGATAACTCAATGCAACTGACATTTGTTTTCTCAAGAAATAAAACGTAAACATGTATCAGACATGTATATATTTGACTGGCAAAAGTGATATACATCTTGGATGTTCATGCCTGCCAGGAATCACGTTTCCCATTATACAGGTACACGCTAGAAGTGTCATGGAAACATTAAGGTATTTTAATCGAATGCAGCTTGCTCCTTGTGGGTAGAGCAGCTATGCCAAAAAAAGGAGTGCATTTGGCAGTCGGTTGTTTCTTACCATCCATTTGAGCACAGCTATAATACGTCGAAACCTTGTGTTCATTTCCAGTCTTGAAATATTCTTTGATCAAGAACTCTGAACGGGTTTAAAATTGTGCACGCGCCTTATCATTTTGTTTCCTGAAAATACACAATACAATACAATACAATACAACTTTATTGTCTGTTCGAGTCCAGGCACGACAGAAATTTGCCTTTCGGCTCGTCATGAAACAACAATATAAGACATTAATAAACGCTGCAAAAGCATATCATGAAAAATTATCATTGCAGCAATCTATCACAAGCAATCTGTCACAAGATGGGAGGTAATGTTAAGTAGATCATACTTATCGCGGCGTTATAAACGAGAGTTCAAAATCGAGACAGCAGTTGGAATAAAAGACTTCTTAAAAACATTCCTTTTGGCAAGTGGCATGTTGAAACGTCTGCCTGATGGTAGCATTTGAAACTGATCAGAGAGTGGATGACTAGGATCATTGACAATGCTAGCAGCTATCCTTCGGACAGCTCTATGGTACAGATCATCTACTGGGTACTGTCCTAGGCCAATGATCTTCTCAGCTGTTCTGACGATACGTGACAGTCTGCCCCTGTTTTTCATACTGAGATTGCCATACCAAGCAGTGATGTTAAACGTCAGTATGCTTTCGATCAGGCTTCTATAAACGGATTCTAAAACCCTGGAACTGACATCAAAACTTCTCAGTTTCCTAAGAAGGTACAGACGCTGGTTTGCTTTTTTTCACAATCAGATCAGTGTTTCCAGTAAAGGACAGCCCACTATCCACGACTGTGCCAAGGTACTTAAATTCAGTGACCACCTCTACAGGTTGATTATTAATTGAGACAGGTACAAAAATATCATCAACTTTCCTGTCATCAATGACGAGTTCCTTGGTTTTCTGTACATTCATTTCCAGAAAATTATCTTTGCACCATGACTCTAATACTGCTATCTGTGCAAAGTACTCGGCCAGACTGTCTTCTTTTTGGAGTAGGCGTACAAGGGCCATGTCGTCTGAGAACTTTAAGAGACGAGAAGTGGCAGTGTGACAACGCATATGGTCTGTGTATATAGAAAACAATGTCGGAGAGAGGACACAACCTTGAGGGCAGCCTGAATTTAGCACCACTTGGTCAGACAGACTGCCGTGTACATTTACACGTTGTGGCCTGTCCTTCAAAAAGTCTCGCACCCACAGAATAATGTTTGTGTTCACATTAAAGTCCATCATACGCTGCAAAAGCATCAGTGGTTCAACAGTATTAAAAGCATTAGAAAAGTCAATAAAAAGAATTCTCACATGTGCTTTTGATTTCTCAAGATGTTGAAATACAAGATTGTACAGAGTAAGGCATGCATCCTCCACACCCCTATGGTTTTTGTAAGCAAATTGGAATGGATCCAGTAGTTCGGCAACATCATTTAACAGATGCCTCCTCACCACTTTTTCCATACATTTTGACAGAATAGAAGTCAATGCAACTGGACGGAAATCGTTGAATTCATGAGCGTTGGTTATTTTAGGAATCGGGACAATGATTGATGATTTCCAAGCCGTAGGGACAGTATGATGATCAAGCAGGAACTGAAAGATAGTAACATTTTGTAACATTTATAGTTCAAAGATGCTTTCATTGGAAGTGTCCAGTATAGTTTCGGACAAGCACTACTGAATTACTTCAAAATACCTGACACCAAACAGTCCTACCCTCTATCCACTTGACGTCACTGTGATGAGATCACCCTTGCTAAGTTCGCTGTTTACTTTTCACGTATTTGACTTGGATCATGTCCGCTCTTTCTGACTCGATCCTGCGGCATTACTGTATCTCACAATCCACAGTTCAAATTTCTGCGTGGTTCCCTCTTTAAAGGGCTGTTGCCTTAAATGAGTTAACAACAATAATAATAGGGGTATCATTCTGAAGACCCTGCCTACCCATTTTCAATGCAATGAATCTACTCAACGTTTTAGCATTAACTAAGGTTCGTGATCCCCTGTCAAAAACAAAACGACCTAATGTTTCTCTTTACGTCATTCGCTTTTGAAGGCCATGGTTCTGAAACCCTCCAAAATCACACAAGCAGCTACATCTTGGAGACATGCAATGGTAATACTTTGGAAGTCGTTATCTAAACAATCGTATATCATAAGCATTTTTAATTTTGTAAGGTTAGTAATGATCAAGCTGTTTATGAAGACATATTGCATTTGAAGACTGCTCCTTTAGATGGAGAGTATTCGGACACATATCGAGCACCCCTCGTAATTGCTCCTGTAACAGGTGCGCTTCTCAAAGTTCAAAACACATTGCAGCGACCTACTCCATTGCGGGCCGCTTTAATTGCTAAAATTCGCCGATAAAACGGACCGGCTTTTCAGCTCCCCTTAACTAATAAGCTTTCTCCTGCCTCTGGTACTCGACGCGGGAATTCGTCTGCGGAGCAAATGAAAACAACCCACAAACTAACAGCAGAAGCGGTATTCATTTTACTGATACGTTAGTCTTGTGTTCAGCATTATTGTAAGACATACTAAGAACATTTATACAAGAAATATTGTCAACTAAAACTTGTTTGTCTGGCCCGCAAAACTGAAAACTGACTTCTGTGCGTTACATTTCGTTTGACCTTCATGTTGTATGCTTACTAAAGTCTGACGAAACACTTGGTAAACTCCATTTCAAATTAGGCACTGTGTCTACCTCCGCCATGGCAGTTCATACACCAGTAATTGCAGCCACACAAAAGAAAGATCATATGAACTGCATACAGTTCGAATGATCACAGACCAACTTTATAAAAGACCGCAATAAAAATGACCGATACCTCTAAATGCAGGAAGTGCACGTGAAAGTGCAAAATTAAAAGATCGTAACGTTCTACTAAAGAAAATGGCGAAACGCACGAAATATGTGTATCGCAATACAAAGCCAGTTTTAACAAGACAAATGAAAACAACGCAAATTCTGTCAAATGAAGCAATCCCCTGTTTACTTTGCTGATTATAATGTAACAGTTTGTTATAAGCGACGTCGGGGCCTGAAAAAAAGGTTGTTTTAATAACCGAAGTTTTGTTATTTCTGACCTCGTTATAAGCGGCTTAATTTTACAATGACAAAAAACACGTTTGGCCGTGACCTCCCCAAAAGCTTTGTTATATCCGACTTTTTATATCCGACTTTGTTATAAGCGGAGTTTACTATATTTGTGTTCAATATACTGCGAATGATTACACAACTAACAAGACGGGATGAACCATAATCCACAAAGCCTCTTCTATATGACAAGTATAACCCACAAAGTCCCTTTTACCTGCGCGCCATTAAAAAAAAGACAAATATTTGCCGGTCGATATTTTGTAAACGGCTTAACATCATTAGAAAATCTGTTTTCGTCACAGTGAAGTATTTTTAGTTCTCCTTACGGCACTCTCAACTGCATTTTTGTTCATCGTTTAGTCTTTGCGCTATGACCCGGCAACGTTACCTACCCCCAAATCAAAAATCGCAAAACGGACACAATTTCTCAGTGTGCTGCGTTGTCTTAGCACACATCTCATGCTTGGCCAGAGACACTAAAAAGCGGATAACACCATTTCAAAATGCCTTCCTTTTGTTTGAAAACTTGAAGATGGGGAGTCATTTCAGAAGAAAAAAAAACTGTTTGTGTGTTGCCTTTTCCAAACGTTCATCCCGAAAACATCGGACATGTAAGATTCAGCGGCGAATGCCTCGCATTTGAGGGCACTCAGCCTAATACTTTCTGCACTTGTAGCCAGAAGAACCGTTTTCCATTTAGCTGCAACAAGAAAGGAGGAGTTTGAGTGAAAAAAAGGGGATATCGTTGTCACAGGTACGCGCCTACCCTCCAAACGTAAAATTGACTGCCTTGATTACAGGCTGGTTTACCTCAGTGCGTGTGTGTTGCATGCGAAAGTGTTTATTTGTTTTTCGATGTTTGTTTCTTTGTTTTGTGTGTAGTCTCATAATGTGACAATGTGAATGTGTGTTTGTGTTGGAAGAGGGGGGAGGCTTGGGGGAGGGGGAAGGGTGTTGTTGTTGGTTATGTGTGCGCGCGTGTGCGTGTGTGTGTGTGTGTGTGTGTGTGTGTGTGTGTGTGTGTGTGTGTGTGTGAGTGTGTGAGTGTGTGTGTGAGTGTGTGTGTGTGTGAGTGTGTGAGTGTGTGTGTGTGTGGTGTGTGCGTGTGTGTGTGTGTGTGTGTGTGTGTGTGTGTGTGTGTGTGTGTGTGTGTAATAATAATAATAATAATAATAATAATAATAATAATAATAATAATAATAATAATAATAATAATAATAATAATAAATTTATTTCAGTTTTTGCAGGCCATCAGGCCCATATGAACACAAAATACAATTTACAACCAGAAAATACAGGAAGGTGGTTGTAAAGAACACAATCACATAGCATTACATCAGCGCACATAAATAAACAAAAACAACGAAAGTTCAAAGCAAATCCCTCTAATTCCTTAATTTAAGGCACCCTGAAATATACATAGCAACTTTAAAGACCAGTTTATCATGTAGGTTTCCACACAGCAGCTGAACTTTGAGATCGGATGGGAATCTGTAGTAAAACAGTGGAATGTACTTTTTACGTAAAGGGGACTATTTTGGACACTCGAAAAGAAAATGACACAAATCTTCAGCCTTATGCCAATCACATGAATTACATTCTGGATTAGTGATGGGTTTTCCAAATCTGGATACTCCGTTTAAAGGTAAACGGTTACATCTAAGTAAACAAATTGCCCGCCTGAGTTCACAAGAAGTCAGCAGCCCTATGTAACTTGCTCTAAGTATTTCTGGGTGGTAATGGCAGTATTCTGTGTTTGATGTAAGGGATGCATGCCAGTCCTGTCGGAAACAATCCATCAGCCGATCTTTGAATATCTGAATGAACAGAGGAGTGTTTCCAACTGACTGCATTTCCCACACATACCCAAACCCATGCATACACAACAGAGTCTTTATTTGCGTAGCCCAGTTCGATCTACCTGAGGCATCATGCATACATAACATCGTGTAACACTGTCTTGGGTATCTGTTTTCTGACATGGTAAGAAGTCTGCACCAATACTTCACCATTCGAACATAGGCATCAATATACATAGGAAATCTTCCACACTCACCCAGCGCAATATTGTTTTTTTTACATCTCTTCCAACACCAAGGACCATTTTACAAACCTTTATATGAACCTGCTCAATTACATCATGCCTCTGGAAACCCCAAACCTCTGACCCGTATAGCACAATGGGCTTAATCTTGACATCAAAAATGTGAAAAACAGTGTCAGCTGGCAAGTTTTGTAATTTGAAGTATAGTCTTTTGATGCCTGCAACTGCTCTCCTGGCTTTTCCAGCTAAGTTTTCTACACATCTAGCCCAGTTCAGAGTAGAGGAAAATATCACACCAAGGTAAGTATAACTGGACTCGACTTGAATCTGCTTGTCAGCATAAAACCATTTTTCACAATTTTTCACAAAACCTCCATTTTTGAAGACCACCACTTTTGTCTTGTCCATGTTCACAGTGAGACCCCATTTTTTACAGTATTTTTCTAAACAATTAATTTTCTTTTGGAGATCTGCTACAGAGTCAGACAACAATGGCTATATCATCAGCATACATAAGAAGGAAAATACCCAGTGGGTCCGCAAAAATATCAATGCCACGTGCACCGCACGATGATATTTCTGTCTCAAATTCTGAAAGAAAGATAGAAAACAGCAGTGGGCTCAACACACAACCTTGTCGCACCCCTGACATGCAATCAAAGTAGTCGGTAACTTTGGTTCCAACCCTTACAGCAGCTTTTACATGTTTGTACATACTCTCCAGTGTCTGAAGCAACTTACCATGAACTCCTTTACGTAACAAGAGATACAACAGTTTTGTCCTGTGCACACTGTCGTAAGCTTTAGAAAAGTCTACGTACATGGTGTAAAAACGGCCACCCTGCTTGCTAAGATACTTTTGCACTAGTGCCTGTAAACAAAAAATGTTGTCTATAGTACTGTACCCTTTACGGAAGCCAGCTTGAGCCTCAGGAATACAATCATTCTCTTCACAAAAACGAATCAACCTGTTGTTAATGACAAAACTGTACAACTTACTGATAACGTTCAAAAGAGAAATTCCTCTGTAGTTGTCAACATTTCTAGGGTTACCCTTTTTGTGTAGTGGAAATATCACAGCTTCAGAGTTTTTGGCTTCAGAGTTGGAAGAAGCACTGTAGAGCAGATTTTCAACTGCCGCGTCCTGATCGAGAAACATCTGCAGCATCAGCGCGAACTCTACCACAACTTCATTGATTTCAGGAAAGCATTTGATCGCGTCTGGCACGACGGACTCTGGCAAGTCATGAGATCGTTCAACATAGAGGAGGGACTGATCCAAATGATAGAAGCGCTTTACAAGAACGCCTGCAGCGCGGTTCTACTTAACAATCAGTCAGGCGAGTTCTTCAGGACGACGATCGGTGTCCGTCAAGGATGCCTGCTCTCTCCTGTCCTTTTCAACATATTCCTGGAGAAGATCATGCAGGAAACCCTCCACGACCACCATACTTCAATCTCTATTGGTGGCAGATCCCTGTGCAATCTTCGATTCGCAGACGACATTGACCTCATGGCAGGCAGCAATAGTGAGCTCCAAAACCTGACAGACAAACTTTCAAGTAGCGCAGGGTCTTATGGCATGGAGATCAGTACGGATAAAAGCAAAGTGATGATCAACACCACAAGCGACAGCAGCAGCAACATTCACATGAACGGCCAGAAGCTAGAAGAGGTCAATAGCTTCAAGTACTTGGGAGCCACCCTGTCCAAAGACGGTAGTTGCATAGCAGAGATCCGTATCAGGATAGGTACAGCAACATCCGCAATGGCCAGGCTGGACAGGATATGGCGAAGTAACTCCATCAGCTTCACCATCAAGTACAGGCTTTACAATTCCCTCGTAGTGTCTATTCTACTCTACGGCTGTGAGACTTGGACACTGCTTGCAGACTCAGAAAAGAAAATCCAGGCCTTTGAGAACAAGTGCCTGAGGAAGTTGCTCTGCATCTCGTACCGCGAGCACAAGACCAACGAATATGTACGGAGCATCGTCACTTCCCTGGTGGGCCCACATGAACCCCTTCTGGCAACCGTGAAACGGCGCAAGCTTGCTTGGTTTGGCCACGTGACCCGACACAACACCTTGTCCAAGACTATCCTCCAAGGCACTCTCGAAGGAAGTCGTCGGCGAGGTCGTCAGAGAAAGAGTTGGGTCGCAAACATAAAAGAATGGACCGAACTCGAGATGCCAGACTTGCTTGCCACCGCCCAAAATAGAACTCAGTGGAGAGCACTGTCTGTTGCTGCTGCCTTTCAGTCCCCCCAACGCCCAGTTCGGGCAAGGGACTGATGATGATGATGATGATGAATATCACAGCCATGGTCCAGCTTTCAGGGTATTCCGCACTTTGAAACACACGATTGAACAAAGGATGCAGAAATTTCACAAGGATTTCACCTGCATGATGAAAAAGGTCAGTGGGCAAGCCATCAGGGCCTGATGCTTTCCCTTTCTTCATACTATTAATAGCACTGCGAATTTCATCCTGCGTGATTTCCTCGTCAAATTTTGCATTGTCACAACCATCACAATCATCAGATAATATATGGTCATTCAAAACACCCTCGGCCTGTCTGCTGAAACCTGAATCATCAACATTCTGATCCACATTTAGCAAATTACGAAAATAATCATACCACACGCGTGGTGAAATAACATCAGAACACAACTTCTTAACGCCAGTCAGAGACTTTATTTTTTGCCAAAATGTTCTTGAATTTGCATCGTTACATGCATCGTTGAGCTCATTCAAAACCCGTGCGTTGTACTCTACTTGTTTTGTTTTACACAACTTCTTAAATTCTTTCTTCATGTCAAGATACTTCCCTAAGTCGTCATGTGTGTTTGTGTGTCTGAACTGCTTCAACTGTATGTACTTGTTTTGTTTTGCTAACTCGCAGTCCGAGTCCCACCACGGCGGCTGTGCACGGGATTCACCACCTACCTTCTTACCTGACCTCATTTTGTCAGCCGCCTTCTGAATGAATGCTACAAAACAGGCCGACCCTTCTTCTACACTCGAGTCAAGCGCTGACGAAAAGTGTTGAAATTGAGTCTCCTGATTATCTTCAATGTATGCCCAAAAGGACTCAGCGTAGTTTTCTTTCCAAACAAATTTAACCCCTTCCTCTAGTATTATATCATCATTTAAATCATCATCATCACATGAATAAACAGACTGAATAGAAGTAAACGTGGTTACAATGGGGAAATGGTCTGACTCGCACCTGTCTGCAACAAACATATTATCGGTCACTAGGTCAAACACGGATTGAGAGCAAATACAGTAGTCCACCACACTTTTGCCTCTGTTGGCCACACAGGTAATTTCTCCCTCACTGTCACCTTTCGTTCTGCCATTGACAATAAACAAACAGTACTCTTGACATAGTTCTATCAGTTTCCGACCAAAACTGTTTACGCCAATATCTTTTGACCTCCGTGGGCTTTGTGGTACATCCTCTAGCAGATCTGTTAATTCCTGTAAAGGCTGCACGTGTGTATTATCATCAATAAAATCAGTATCAGACAGACCGGCGGTGCGGGCGTTAAAATCGCCACATAATAGCCAAGGCAGCTCAGGATGAGCACGTAACACTTGAGCCATGTAGTTTTCTAACACTTCAAAACCATCAACGTTATCTTCACCATATACAACAGAACGCTCTGGAGCCACATACACAAATGCTGCCAGAACATCAGATGCAGAGTTCAAAACAGACTTACCGATCTTTAGAAACACAATATCCTCAGCTGCCTGCATTAAACGCAACACATGACAGGCTATAGATTTATGTACACACACGGCCACGCCCCCTTTCAACTTTTGTGTACGTGGTGAAAAAAACACCTGATACTCTGGAAAGGTATCCTCTATAACATTTTGCTTACATGACCAGATCTCTGAAAATGCAAAAATTTGACACTTTTCACAGAACTGCCTAAAAGAAACACTTTTCAGCTTATTTACAAGACCTTGGATATTCCATGCCATGATGCGAAACACAGAGCTACCACTTTCACCACTACCACTTTCATCATCACAGTGTGCTGGTGTGGGTTTGAGTGTGGGCACTTGAGTGTGTGTGTGTGCAGGTAAGTCGTCCTTTGAAGACACATGGTGAGGGCCCTGGGGGTCTAAATGAGGGACGGGCTGTCTTCTCCTGGTTGCTGGGTCAACATGCCGGCCTGCCCCTCATTTCTGCCCCCTGCGCTCCACTGGCCTCTGGGTAGCAGCGTCGTATGCGTGGGTCTTTCCCTCAACAACGAGGGAGTCGAAGCGGAGGAAGGCCTTCTTCCCCGCCTGCTTGGCCTCCTTGAGGAAGGGTAGCAGCTTGCGGTGCACGTCCCTCACCCGAGGGGTGAAGTCCTCAGAGATGTAGACCCGGGACCTGTTCTCCTTCAGCGTTCTGCGCTCAAACAGGATCCGCTCCTTGTCTTTGTACTTGTTGAAGCACACGATGATGGGGTGGGGCGCCTTGCCCCCCTTCAGACGATGGGCTCGCTCCACCTCGATCTCCTCCTCTATGCCCATCTCGTCCTTCAACATTGACTTGACAGCTTTCTCACAGTCCGCCCAAGTCTCTGAGCGCCCCTGGGGGTGGGGGATTCCGTGAAAGATCAGATTCTTGCGTCTGCTCCGCCCCTCCAAATCATCCAGCTTATCCTCCAGCTGCGTTATTTTCTCCTTCAACTCTTTGTTTTCTTTCATCACCGCAGTAAAGTCACTCTGAATTCTGTCCATCTGCTCCTGCATTGTAGCTTTCATACTGTCCATCTTTTTGTCCATCACATTCAACATTTTAAACACATCCGCAATAGTCGGCTCAGACACTGCGTTTGTCTCACGACTGGGCGACTGGTTGTCTTGGTTCCCCTGGCATGTCAAAAGAGTCTGTCGTTTCGGTGGGCCTGGGTTCGCTTCGACATCGCCGCACCGGAGCAGAAAGCCGACCAAAAACACGAGAATGACTGCCACCGGTCCGCTGACACTGACAGTGCGGTAACGTAGGGCTGCCTTCCTCTGTGCTTTGCGTGCCATGACGTTTTGAAAAGTCCAGTAAAAGGTACCGCAAATGGCACGAAAAGCTACCGAACTGATCGGCATGATGAGCTGAATCACCCTGTCGTTGTTCTAAAGTCACTAATTAAGTAATTATGTTGCAAAATGCTAAAAATGTGCGGAGCCGCTCTTCTACTGTGTGACGTCGATCGTGAGCACAACTCACCCCCTCTGTGTGTGTGTGTGTGTGTGTGTGTGTGTGTGTGTGTGTGTGTGTGTGTGTGTGTGTGTGTGTGTGTGTGTGTGTGTGTGTGTGTGCAGGAATATATGTTTAGACAACAAGAGATAATTAAATTTACGTTGCCTTAGATACATGCTTGTACAGTTTTGCTCTAAACGCAGCTAGGGAACTAACTTTTTGTACATGTGGAGTAAGGGAATTCCACAGGAAACCATCTGAGTATGACAAACTGGATTTACACAAATCAATGCCGGGCCGCTTTATGCTCAGGCTGCTCCGAGAAGTGCTGTATCTTTTCTCAGTAAGAGTAAAGAGTTCCGATAAGTAGCCGGGGACCTTACCGTTAAGAGCTTTGTGTACTAGCACGCACTTGTTAAATACTAAGTGTTTGCCAAGAGGAAGGAGTGCAGCTGCTTCGAGCCTCGACTCAGTGGCTAGATAGGAACTAGGAATAATTAGTTTGGCTGCTCTCCTGTATAGCGAATTTATTTTCTTGAACTGGACCTCGCTACAGCCGTCCCAAATTGTCGAGGCATAATCAATGTGGGGCTTGATGTATCCATTGTAAAATAGTTTACGCGTGGTCAAATTAATGATCAGTACTCAAACCAAGGGGAATCACAGCGCTGGACAGACAACAGTTAGATCCCCTGCCCCCGCCTATCAGGCACCCAATCGCCAGCCCACAGAGAAATACGCAGGTATAGAATAAGACAATCATTTCCATCCTCAAAAAGAATGGATCAGGTCTCTTATATAACCCATGTCTTTCTCCGGAACTTAGAAAGTAGGCAGGAGAAACATACATACACAAACATGAAGGTGCGCTACTATATGTGGTCGGGTAAATACCCTGATTTCCCACAGTAGATGCACAGAACATTACACAACAATGTAACGATACAAATTTTGCCTTGAGTTATACGTGATACTCACAAACCAGATAGGTGAGGCTAGCGCTGGCAGAATTGTCAGTACTCAAACCAAGGGGAATCACAGCGCTGGACAAACAACAGTTAGATCCCCTGCCCCCGCCTATCAGGCACCCAATCGCCAGCCCACAGAGAAATACGCAGGTATAGAATAAGACAATCATTTCCATCCTCAAAAAGAATGGATCAGGTCTCTTATATAACCCATGTCTTTCCGGAACTTAGGAAGTAGGCAGGAGAAACATACGCGCTACTATATGTGGTCGGGTAAATACCCTGATTTCCCACAGTAGATGCACAGAACATTACACAACAATGTAACGATACAAATTTTGCCTCGAGTTATACGTGATACTCACAAACCAGATAGGTGAGGCTAGCGCTGGCAGAATTGTCAGTACTCAAACCAAGGGGAATCACAGCGCTGGACAGACAACAGTTAGATCCCCTGCCCCCGCCTATCAGGCACCCAATCGCCAGCCCACAGAGAAATACGCAGGTATAGAATAAGACAATCATCTCCATCCTCAAAAAGAATGGATCAGGTCTCTTATATAACCCATGTCTTTCTCCGGAACTTAGGAAGTAGGCAGGAGAAACATACATACACAAACAGTCCAGCGCTGTGATTCCCCTTGGTTTGAGTACTGACAATTCATACATACATACACAAACTGTCCAGCGCTGTGATTCCCCTTGGTTTGAGTACTGACAATTCTGCCAGCGCTAGCCTCACCTATCTGGTTTGTGAGTATCAAATTAATGATCGCTTTCAGTTTAGACAGTAAAGATAATTTCTTTAAAATTGTCTCTCCGATGTGTATAAGATGAGGTTGCCAACTGAGTTGGTTATCTACAATTACCCCTAGTAAACGGTGCTGATGCACTTGCTCTCTGGGGACAGCTTCAAATGAGAGGTTTAGAGGCGCGGGTTACAGCTGATGTTTCTGTCGTGTTGCGACTAGCATGCTTTTTGTTTTTTGTTGGATTCTATTGCTACTGCACCATTCAGAGACTTCTTGTAGGTTCTGCTGGAGGCTGTTGGTTGTGTTAGCTACAGTTTTACCGGCCGCATGTAGCGTCGAATCGTCATCAAACATGTCACACTCAGCACTAGCGCATGTGATGTGTAGTGGTAAACCATTAATAAAGATACAGAATGTCACGACACGGTGTTTTTTTTTCGCCTTTTTTTGTAGGGGAGTAAGTTTAGAGGGGTGACAGTATTTAGTTAGTCACCGGGTAGCGTTAGCATAGGTGTCTAATATTTGGCCTGTACACGAGTTTTTGCTGCCGTGCGAGAGTTTGAAGGTCGGCATAACACACGTGATCGTTCAGTCTAAACGCCATCGGGTGGTACTTGTTTCACGTGATTTTGCACCGCTCTATTTACTGAGCTCTTTTTTTTTTTCTAACCTAACGTTATCCAAATTGTTAGTCAGTCGCTTTTCCAACTGCGAACGAGTCTTTTCCAGCAGTCTCCTAGGGTGGTCTTTCAGGCGTGATTCGCCATTTGCTGAAGGCCACAAGCAGCTGTGTCGGTCTGCGATACGGTTTCGGTCGTCCCGGAGCCGGTGTCCGAAGATGGAGAAAGGAAGAAGAGCTGCGACGACTTTACCCCTAGCTTGTCTTGTCCTTGTTTGTCTTTGTCCTAGCCGGGGCGTCTTCACGTATGGCAGTAAGTACACGCAACAATTCTTTAGTGGCCATTTGCTCGGGGGGTTTGTCTGTGTTTGCTTGTTCTGTTATTATTTTAGTTAGTGTGTACTAAGGGGGCAAGTGTAAGAGTGTAGACGTAAGCGCCATTTAGCGTATTTGATAGTATTTAGCGACGGATTAGTTATTGGGGTTTAACGCCGAGCGGGCGACTAAGGCCGTCTCACTATTTAACGTCGGAGTGTAAATATCGGAAGCGAGTCATATGGTGACGTGTAAATAGGTATTTTGTTGAGATTGAATTTATAGTTGCGGGAAGGGAGATGTGATTATTTTGTTTCTTTTGTTTTGCTAGTTATTTATGTGTATTTTTGCACATGAGTTTTAGTGCATCCAAATCCAGTCCAAATCCATCTAAATCCAGTTCCTAATCCAATGGTCCAAATCCAACGGGCTAACTACTTAAAGAAGTAACCGGCTAAGTCTGCCACCGTACTGTGGTACTGCGAGTAGAGGCTGACTGTCACTCCGCCTTGTGGGGCTACGACGCCGTACCTAGGTGCTGTTGCGAGTGTCGCGGCACGCCTCGTGTTTAATCAGGTCGGGTCGTCCCATTTAATTATTCTAACCTATTTAAGTAAAGTTTTGTATATTCATAATGTTGCAAAGAACGTTGAGTTTTATTTCATCTCCTCATAACAATATTGTAAGAGGAGCTTTGTCACAGTGACGGAAAGATTTTGAGATATTGTATTTAAAAGCGGCCTGTGTTACAGAGGGCCTTATCGCGGAAACAAGAGCGTCGAGCTTAACGGTTGTACTTCCGGCGAGAAGGTCCAGTGACGTGAAATATATGGTATTTGTATACGTGATATTGTTTATTCTGAAACGTTGCTAGTTAAAGGAGCTTTGTTCTGTGAATGTCTAGATTGCGAAAGCATTAGTTTAATTCGAACTTGTCGTTTGTGCTCCCGCTGGGGAGATTCAGTAGCTTACGAACTATATTCATTTTTCTCGATCTTCATTTGTATTTTAGTAAGCATATTTGGTTCTTCGTATATTTGATATTGTGCTATTTGAAATACTGTGTTATAGAGCCACGTGCTGTGAGGGACTCTTCGCGGAAGCAAAGGCGTTGGTCTAATTGGCGTTAGCGCTTGACGCTTGTGCTTCCGTCGGGGTCCAGTGGCTTGTGCCTTAAAGGTCCTGGTTCAGCAATTAGTCAGTTGAGGCCAGCGAAAAAAAATTTCGAAGTCCCTACCTGACTTTAAAAGTGCAACCCTGACAGGGCCTCGTCAGATGGGATCCCCGAACATTCACGTTACTATAGCTGCTGTAGAGCGTCAGACGTCCTTGACGGCTGTCACAGTTCACGCAAACAGGTATACGCCACTCAGCTGCCAAAGGTCACTTCCAGTTGCATCTGTCCGTACACGGTAACACCCACAATTCTCGTGCAACAACGACGAAACGGATGACTATCCAACTTTCACTTCTGGGCCGGTACTGGGAAGCACTGAGCCGGCAACGTCCCGCACAGCGTCCAAAAATGGCCCAGGGAATGGTGACGGTACGTCGAACATGCTATATCGTGGTCTTCTCATTTCTTATGTCCTCGCATTTATCCAACACAAGGTTTCCTCGAAAGTGTTTGCAAACAACAAGTCTTTATGGTAGTCGCCACTTTTACGAAGGGAAGCTACTAGATGTTTGTGTAAGGGACAGCACTCCCGTGCTAAGCAACGCGCAACGCGGAAACGCCCACCTCAAAACGATTTTATTTTTCACAAAAGCCTGGGAGATAATTTACAGGTCATCATGCAACGATGTGATGTGCATGGGTGACAGTGCGAGAATATGAAATGAATGTAAACGGGACATAAATATGCCCCATAAATCCATGGCCAGATGCGGATGCAGGGGCTCATGAGAATGTATGACTTTTGCATTTGGAACAGGCTGGCTGAAGGCCTGTTCTGTCTGAACCAAACAGCTAAAATTCAGCTTTTCGGGATTTTGAAAAGCTGAATCAGCTTCTAGGAGTGAAGACTGTCACCCATTGATGTGATTGTGGCTGTTCGTGTGTGTTACACGGACATAAAATTAGATTCCATTATAAGAATCTAAGCACTAGGTAATATTTTGATTTGTCGATTACTTCTCATCTTGTTTTTTTTTTTTGTATCACAAAAGATAATTACTGTCTGCAAACTTGATGAGTTCAGTGATAATATTTTCTCCCCAGACCAACTGCTGTCTATGCACACGCAATGCACCCTGCCCAATGCATACCTCATGCAGGTGCCTGACAGCAAACACCGATACACCAACTACAAGCTAAAGCAAACGAGAGGCAAGTTTCAAAATAATTAGATACAGGGCCGCAGCAGATGGCTCCGACCTTCGCCATACCAATAATGTATACATTTTTTTGACAAGACCATATAATTATTTCTTTTTATGCCCTCCACCCAAATTAATTTAAATGTTACTAATTTTTCCATTTTGGGGGGTTGTGCGAATTCTTCCCCCCCCCCCCCCCCCGATTGACTTTAGGAAGCAGATGATAGCAAGCTGGCATCATGCAGGCATGCACCCCTTCGGCTGGAGCATTAGGTTTCTTTCACCTCGTGCTATGGTTATGAGATATGAAATAAATGTTAGGAAACAGATATATATATTATGTAATTGGTATTCTAACCACAATATATGTCATTCATAGTTTATCTATGTTTGCACTGACAGCAAACCATGTGGGATTTATTTCTGATCACTCCATATAGCAATGTTCTCTATCAGAAAACTGAAATGACTCAACCCGCAAAAATAAATATCAAGGAAATATATCAGTTCACAACGTCAAGAGGTATATCTCACTTGATCTTCATTTTGTGACAAAAACATTGTTTTCAAATACACTTCAACGTATGGTTTATTTGTTTATATCTGTACTGAGTGAAACTGTTAAAAATGCCTTTCATTGTGAGGCTTCTCTTATGAGTTTACCAAAATCGTCAAATACATCAATAAGTGTCTCTTGGCTTGACTTCACGAACGAAGATTCTCAGCATAGGGCTTGCCCACGTCGTCTGCAGGCATTTTGTGGCTGCGGAGGCCAATCCGGGACAGGCAGGTTTACATCAATAAGTGTATACATAAATAAAACACAATGACCATGATTGTCATAATTCCTAAAAATACAGCTGATTTTTTTTTTATGAAATGAGTATGTCTATCCTCAACAAGACCAAGTAGTCTATGTACCCTACAGAACCACATAGTCCAGATCAAAATGGTGACTGCGAAGCGTGTGTAATGCAGAGACGAACTCAACGAAAAAAAGAAAGACGCTTAGAAAAGACAGCTACAACACAATTATATTCATATTATCTAGTAATAAATTGTGTTGTAACTGTCATTTCTAAGCGACGTTCTTTCCTCATAGGGTTCTTCTTTACAGAACAACATGCATGTACACTTTTACTTCCTGCACCATATATAACTGTAATAATACAAGAGGCAAAAACACAAACAGAACAGAGACAACCATTTTAATTATAAAGAAACAATTTCAGTGATGTCATTGAATTGTATGCATGGTATATTTTGCTTATGATGCTGTCATTCAAACTTGGTCTCTGTGTTTTGGTAAGTGAGGGAGAGGGGGGGGGGGGGGCTGGAGGGGGCGGGTACACATGCAGGCATATATATATATATATATATATATATATATATATATATATATATATATATATATATATATATATATATATATATATATATATATATATATATATATATATACCGCAACGATTTCCTAATGTATTGTTACATATGGCAATATAGTTCTATCATCATATGCTACATTTTGCTATCCACCAAAATGCTAATATTGCCATGATTCCACAGCAGACAGACAGCCTTCATGGACAGGTCCAGCCAGTGAAGAGACAACAGACTGGCCAGTGTCAAACATGTCACCAAACTGCAGGGGCGTTAGCAGCAATGTCACACAGAAACTTTGGAACAGCAAACAGCCTGATGCAGTGCAGTGTGCCCCAACTTGCTCTCAGCAGGCAGCTGCAAGACAAGAACAAAGGTCAGTTAGTACATGTGAAGATGTACTGCAAACACTGTTCTAGAGGAGTTTACTTGGCTACCGGGTATCAGCCAGTATAATCTACTCAACATGAAACCAACCGTAATGAATCATAGCCAGTGTAATCAATAAACTCCATACAAGACAGATTTGCAAAATAACTTTTACAAACAATTTCTTTGTCTCGGTGATGGTCAAACGATTTATACAGTTTTGTTCTAATAATAAAAGACATTGTAGCTTTGCAATGCTGCTTAGTAACATGATATTATATGAATATGTTTTCAGGCCAACATAACCAACTTTTCCCTGGGGGAGACTAAAGATGCACTCAACCGATGAGCAGCCCCTGGTGACTATAATGTGGGAGTAGAGGCGACACCTTATCAGCGCGTGACCAGTGAAGACAATCCGGCCTACTGTTTGTGTGGGAATCATCTAATAATAATGGACAACAAGAACTACTGAATTTGATCCAGCTGATCGAGTTAACAGAAGAACCAACTTTTCTAAATATTTGTAAGAAGCAGACCGAAGTCAAATTTTGCAGCGTCAAAAATTATAGCATCACATTTGCAAATAAAATTCACACATTATAATAGCAATCAAACATCACCAACACTCTGCATACAGATTTTTTTCAGTTGTGTCATGAGAGCCATATGGGGCTTGGCAACAGCAAACACTGTTGCTCTTATCAGGTGGCCATAATCAGATGGCAGTTTCTAAGCCCCAATCTAAACTACCTGAGGGCACTATCTGGTTGCGTATGTGTGTGAAACCAACCTCCAAGTCTTTACTTCTGCTGAAAAACCACATCCACTCATCGCTCAATCTTGTCATCTGTACTGCGTAGGCAATGTAACAAACTGGAGAGCTTCTCATCAGTGAGGCATTGGGGATACAAGGCCACGGAGCACATTCCTTGATGAGAAAAAACAGAATGAAAAGAACATTTTCATTAACTTTTAAAATTTACTTTCTGTCATGGAGATTGTTTACATCTGTTTGTACAAGGAGTTGGGACATGAATAAATGGACACATGCATGTAATATATACTCCATATTGTGCACTTTGTACTCTCTATAGAAGAAAGTATTAAAGTTGAATGTAAAAGCAAAATGTTGGACATTTTTTGTTTTCAATACATTTGGACATTCTTCTTCATAAATTGCATACATGTCTGCTTTCATTTTTCATCCTTGTTATAACTACATACTGTAAACAGTGCACATGAACAGGAATTCTGCACCTGACTTGCCATAAGAAAGAATTAGTTTTCATGGTCAGTGTCACAATCCTAAATAGTATATTTCTACAAATACATGTACTGTAATGATACTGAAAATGACATGTACAATACTGCACTTGTACCAGAAATTGCACAAGTGTGTAACATACATGTACTATGCATATTTCTGCTGTGCTACCTGGTATGCCACAGAGTGCCTGTTGCTAATCTTGGTATACTGCTTGCATACTTGGTGGTTGAAGTCAAGGATGGTAAGCCTGTTGCGCATTGTGTAGCCTTTGTAGCCAATGAAAGTTTTTTTGGGGGGCCATTTCATTTTCAGCCACATAGATACATCCCCTTGACTAACACTCAAAACACTCAATGATGAGACTGAAACATATCTAAACTCTAAGTCAAAATAAGTGCATAAATAAGACATGATACCTTGATCATGCCTGGCAAGGACACTCGTAATGCGTGGTGATGGTTGATAACAGGCTTTATCCCTTGTTTCAAGTGGTGTTTAGCCTTTGGCAGCAGCAAAGAAACTGAAAACAGATGGCCAATATAATAGATAAAGCAAAACCTGAAAGTAAAAAAAGCACAAAAGTGAAAATGTACCAGCAGCAGTTTATACTGAGTAGGTTATTTCGATGACAGGACAGTTTCGTGTGTTTTTGTTCTGCATACACTCAAGGATATAATCCTCCATGTAAACACACAGCTCAACTCAAACCTTTTATGCAATTCGCTTGCCTTTGTGCCACACATCAAAGTAATGATCCACATGTTTCAGTGGCTGCGATCAAGTCAGTAATAATATACAGATCTATTTCATACTGGAAAAAAGATACATGCATTACAGAGTGGCAAACTGACCGGTAGCTAGCACTAGCTGTTATGAAGACTTGGGAGAAAAACCACCATGGCACCATGATAATAATGTTTACTGTCAACTTGTAAATATACTTACAGTGTGGAGGTAGCAGTCATATGTAAAAATCATAACTTAGTGTTGTGACAGCAATATTTCCAGGACACTATAAGCTACTTTATGTGTGATGTGATAACACTTTTACAAACAAAAATGATTTTGTGCAAGCGCACGGGCGTACCATACTTCAAAATCAAATGCCACCAAACTGATAATTACCTGAAAGTAGCAGGAGACTACAGTAGAACTCTGTCGGTGACAACTTATCGGACAGGTCTTGCTGTCTTCAGAAACTCGATGCCAGTCTGTGCATTCACCAGTTTCAAGTCACCTGACCTTGTGGCAGCCCTGCTGTCTAGAAACAAACCATAAACACAGTCATGGATGGACAAAACCTGTTGAAAAAGAAATAAATACAGAAAATAGGCATGTGTGCACATACGCATGTACGTGTGGCTTTCTAAAAATGGCTTAGTCACAAAATAGCAGCACATTTTAGTGTTATGATATGGAGCAATATATACATACATGTATTTACATGATTCACAGAAAAACTAGCAATAAAATATTTTGGTATACAAGAATGATAGTATAAGTTTTTGTCACTCATATTTCTCCTGTTCATAAGCTTGTGGTTTCAGGAAAATATGAGAAATACATTGTATCAGTGGCAAGCCAACTTACAATAGACCACTTATATGCCTGATTGTGAGTTTCATAATGAATTATGCACATACATGTATTGCTCTATTTCATCACACTGAAATGTGCTGTTATTTTGTGAACAAATATATTTTAGGTTGATTATAGTGGTATAATTATTTTATCCTTACCTAGACCTGTTGATTATATTCTCATCCAGACAATTGCTGATGTTGTTTTCATACAGCGAGCAGCTGTACATTTGTTTTCATTCAGACAGCTGAACATTTTGTCTGTGTTCAGACAACTGCAGGTATATTTTGTTTTTTATTCAGACAGCTGTATATTTAATTCTATTCAGACAGCTGTATATTTTGTTCTAAATATAAGCCAGCTGTACATTTTGTCCCAAGCATACACACACACACACACACACACACACACACACACACACACACACACACACACACACATTTTAGGTTCACAACTTACCTTGCCACTGCGATTATCTGTTATGTATTGTGATGAGATTGGGCGTTGTTCCATTACTGATGCACCTTCACTTTGTACTAGCTTCACAAATGTATCCACAGAAATAACACATTAGCTGCTTGCTGCTCTGTGAGCTCATTTGGTGTGGCACTGAAAAAGAATCAAATGACTGGTATTTGTATAGTTATGTAATGCACACACGGGTCTTGTACTAGAAAATGGCGTGGCGTTCTGAAGATATTTACACAAAAACTTGACAACCACCACGAACCCCCAAAACAAAAAGCAACTAAAAGTGGAAACTTCTAAATGTACATCAGACCAGAGCTCAGAATATATCGCATATTTCATTATGTATATAACACAAATATGTGTAATAGAAAATTGCCCAGAAACTATTACACTTATTTATAAAGGAGAGAAAATTTAAAAACAAAGTTTCAGGCTGTTACTATAGTGACGTATATATAGTAACTACAGAAGAGACGAACAGTGAGGCTAAGATTTCCAATCTATTCTTCGTCTTGTTCATCGATGTATTCTGCCTACTTCTCACCACTGTCGTCTGCTGTTATTTCCTCAGTCATCATTTCCCCCGAAATTAGTGTCCTGTACACCAGAACACACATAACATTACGATCGCTAGGGCTTCTTGTTGTTGACAAGGAAGTGGTCATTAGAGTGGTGTCCCCTGATAATACATATTTACGAGTACCTTCCCTTTGTAAACACGACGTCAGCTACACGCGCATGTTGTTGTTGGAAATATACTTACCAACAAAAGTAATATTTGTACCACAAAAAGTGAAAAGACCACACCATATCATGTTGGACTTACCGCCACCATTCGCTGGACCTTTTTTGGACGCTCTGGACGTCGCGGCTCGGTGCAGGCTTCACCAGTGCGGCAAAATGAAAGTTGGATATTTTTCAGTCGTAGTTGCACGGGAATTGGATGTTACCGCGCACGGACAGATGCAACTGGAAGTGACCTTAGGCAGCTGGATGGTGTATACCTGTTTTCGTGAACTGTGACAGCCGTCAAGGACGTCTGACACTCTACAGCAGCTATAGTAACGTGCGTGCTCGGGGATCCTATCACACGGGGCCCTATCAGGGTTGCACTTTCTGTGTCAGGTAGGGACTTTGAAATTTTTTTTTCGATGTCTTCTACTGACTAATTGCTGAACCAGGACCTTTAAGCTTTTCAGCCAGTTTTCTTTTATATTTTTATTAAGGACATTTGTTTATCATACATCTTCTTCTTGTCGTTCGCAGTGGGCTATATGGTCAGTCCAGCACCGGCGATGAATGACGTCGTTTTCTCCAGGTCTTCTCGACTGCCGTAGAGTTTGTCTGCAGTGGAGTTGGCGACGGCCACACTTCTTTCATCGTCCAGTAGGGGGCATCTCTGGAGAATGTTCCGCTGTTTGGTCTTCCTGACCACAGGCGCAGGTTGGTGATGGCGCCAGCTTGTTTATCATACATTAGTTTTCTCAACCTTTTGTATTAGGGACATTTAGTTAATTACATATCTTGTTATTTTGTATTCTGTATAACGGATATTCGGGGTGGGGAGTTTGGACGTGTGAATGTGATGTGTGAATGCGTGGTTAGGATTAAGTTTGAATTTTGTTGGTTATATGTAATAAATGTCGTCGTTATTGTTCCTCTGGTGTTTGTGTTAGGTTTGTGTTAGTGTGGGTCGGGTGTATCTCGAGTGGTAGCACTCATAGTTCGCGCCCCGGAAGGGTCGTGACACAGAATAACAATGGGACCATAACCCAACCCTGAGGAACACCAAACTCCACCTTACCCTCTGTGGAATAGTTGCCATTTATATAGACAGTTTGTGTTCTCGCAGAAAGGTAAGAGTTAAATAATGGAAGGGCTGACGGGCTGCTGCTGTTGAAATAAACATTAAGTTTCCTCGGCAAGATTTCATGGTTTATAAGATCGAACGCTTTTTTCCAGGTCCAATAATACCGTGTCAGACAAATTTTGATATGCTTGGAGGTTTTCCTAGGCACCCCGTGAATGAAGCAATTATCCAAGCATCAAGCTTGTACGTACACAAATATCGGAGATTTTCGTGTTCACGCACGCACGCACGCTCGCACACTCGTGGCCCTTCGCGCCAAAAGGACGTTCAGCAGCAAGGTTAGCATGACTAGACATGACGTAATTTTGATCTGGTTACTTTACCTGTCAGATTTTTAGATCTGCCCACCTTTGTCGTCACGGGCATGCTATTGAATTCGCTCCAACAAGAACCATCCTAACAATTCTTTTATAAATGAAACCACTCGTTTAGAACGGGCCGTTCCTACATAAAAGCATTATTAGTTAGTAATTTTCTACATATTTGTAATGATGACGTGCACTTCGTGACAGCAGGCTTTTAATGATTTTAAACTGAAATCTTGAAATGAGATGCGGCGATGTAAAGTGATCCGCTTTGATTACCAGAAATGTATGTTACGCCCGTTCACCTTTTGAAATGCGATACGTATTTATAAAAACAATCGGCCTACATTTGACATGAACGAACATGACGGAAGTCGCGGAAAGTGTGTGCCGTTAGTCAGAGTATTGGTGGTCATAAACAGGCAGATCATATCTAATTATTTTGTACCTTCCATGTCACACTTCTGGCCACAATATCAGAACAACCTATTTACGCATTCTTATGGCTGAAACGTGCAGTTCTGGGCCGTATTGTCACGGAACTGTGCCTGAATATGGACTCTGCTCACCGTTTAACTGAAAGAGTTAATGATTAGCGACGTGTCTCGTCGTGAGCAATGTTTTCAGTCACCTGGAATATAAAGCGTGTCTGTTCCCACCCTACTCAATGTTGATTACATTTAATGATAATTCAGTGAACGTCTGGTGCAGGCTATATACTCACTGTTTTTACAAGATGTGCCCTCGCGGAACGTATCTGGTGGACACGAGCATTGTTTGCTGCTGTCAGGCCCGGAACAGCTGAAGTTCGTCTGACACATGTCTGCTGTACACGACTCGCTGTAGCCCATTCCTGAACACAAACACATGTTCACTGCAGTCAGTCCTATGAACAGTTTTCCTATAACCTCAGGGTACAGTGACAATGTTATATTATATTTAGCAACATTTTGCTTGATATAGTGCCGATAACCGGCAGATGTGATTACGAGACACGAATCAAAATGTCCGAGTCGTAGACGAAGACATCATGATTCGAGTCAAGTAATCACATCTGTCTGTTTATCGGCAATATATCAAACAGAACTGTTGCTCAATATAATTTATGTACCCAGTTCAAAACAAAACTGATTGCGGTGTTCAGACAAAAGCCATGAATGGCAGACGACCTCATATCGCTGTCGACTCGGCGCGTAGATTTCGTCTCGCTATGAAGACATCAGTGCCTGTTTCTGGGTAAATACTACTTGTAACTAGATCACGCAGAATTGCAGAAAATGCCAGCAGGTTTGTTTAGTTGTTTTCTAAGGTTGTCGATATCGCAAGCTGACATCTCGTCAATTTAACTTCTGGCGTCTTTAAATTGTATCCAAACTTAAGCATTTTCACACATCTGTCAACCGCCCATGACCCTTGACCTCTGCGATGAGTCGACTAAATTAGTATGCACAGAAAGGTCTTATCATCAGCTATCTTTGTGCCAAATTCGATTGACAAATTTGCAAAAATGTTGATAATACCTAAATTTTATCGAAAATTGTCATTTACACTCATTTGCCGGCCTCTTGTGACTCTTGACCTTTCCAAAGGGTCATCTAAATTAGTATGCATAGATAGGTCTAACCATCAGGTATCTCTGTAACAAATTTGGGTTTGAAGTTGTGAAAAGTATTTGAGAAAAACATCTTTTGTCAAAATATGGCTTTTAGACCTATTTCCTATAATCTTGTGACCTTGACATTTCGGAAGGATCAATCAAAGTACTATGCATAGAAAGGTCTTCCCATCAGGTATCTTTGTACCACGTTTGGGTTTAAATTTGTGAATAGTATTTGAAAAAAAAAGTCAAAATATAGCTATCTTTTACCTATTCCCTCATCCCCTGTTACCTTGACCTTTGTGAGAGGTCACTCAAATTGGTATATTTAGAACGGTCTTGCCACAAAATATCCTAGGGCTACGTCTGAAGACTGTGGCATGAATAGAATCCGAGAAAATGCCAACGCTAAAGTTTTTACCACGGACGACAGCGGACGGACGACAGACGACGAACGACGGAAGGTAGACCACTGACCCAAAACATAGACTCGCTTTTGCTTTGCACCTGAGCCAAAAAGACTCCCTGTGCTTCAAATTACTTTGGACTGAAGAGATGAAATTGTGAACGATGTACGATTGGGAATTGATAACGGATTCTAGCCCTGGGACTACCCAACGATGTATTTTTGTGGCGCTTGCTAAACAAATAGCAACTATTGATCCCTTCACTGCAAGTGATTACGTCTCGCGCGTCAAACGACTAAACACTGACCGGCATGCGCATGAAGAAGAAAGATGCAAACTGGGCCAGATATAGGCATGAAGAACACATGATTTAAAACATAAATAAATACTAAGAGTTTATGTCTCTTGCACCTGTGTTACATCCCACTAGCCCCGGCAGTTAAGGAAGTGCATTACTGACATCTTCTAATTCTGTCCTTTAACCACGGACATGAATTTCTGCTCAGTTACTTTATCTGAGAAAATAATGTCCTGATTTGCAAAGAAACAGCTATGCGTACTCACTGTCCATACAAGCAGTACCATTCAGATACTTGATGTCAGAACAACCACATTTCTTGTCTTCACAAGTCATGGTGCCGGCACATTGCGTAGTATTCACACAGGCGTCATTCGGCTGCAGTTCTGGTGAAAGAACACACTCGTAACTCTGCTGCAAATCATACAAGTGGTACATTTGTGTATCTCTTAAACCACACTGGTAATACGAGTATAAATGCCTGGCCATTCAGATACTTTTAGTAGAACGTTAAAAATCAAACGAATAGTTTTTATTGTATCGGTATTGTGGATTCTTTGTTGTCGGCCAGGGTGCGAACAATGCCAACGGCAGAATTTTAACAATGCAAAACAAGGCATCAATCCCAATAGAACTATTATATTATCCATATAAGTATGGTTCTTATTACGCACAATATAACCTGTTATAAACGGACGGAGCATTAACACGTATTAGGACTGTTACAAAATATGAAGCAATGATGTTATCGTGACATTTATCTAATGTTTAATGAGTCATACCATCTCAACGAACACAAGGAAACCCTAAACATGTTTATTCTCCTTCGACACAATCATCTAATGGTTACTTTAAATCGATTCCATGGCGGACGTGGATTGTAAAAATCTGCCGATACAACGTGTTATCAATATTGTATTCCACTGTCGGCGGGATTTCATTTGACCTTTACAAATGTCTATTCTGCATAGTGATCTCCTGTGTACAATTTGAGTCGCGTATGTGTCAGATGACGTCAAACGTTCCTAATCGTATTCCGCGACCATGTCCTACCGGTCCGGGATTTGTGACCATGTTGTCTATAACAATTAGACTCGGACCTGACAACCATACGTATCTTCGTGTTACGGAGGCCCATCAGAATTATTATAAGAATAACTAAAGTAGGCAAAACCCTTGTGTTGGCTCTATCAAGTCAAACCAGCATGACAAAAAGCACGACAGTGGGATAAATACGTTAAATGAAGGATGGCGATGATTTACGAGCCTCGACTTGCTTATAACGCACACTTCTAGTTACTCGGCAAAGCCTCGGATGCAGAACGTGTGTGTCAAAAGGAAGTCTAGGCTTGTGAATCGCAAACACTTTTGGTGTAAAATATACGCAAGCTACACCTTTCGACCATTATTTTCATAGGTATAGGAAATATCAGAAGAAGAGAGAGCAGAAAAGTCTTTCATTTTCCGATATTCAAACTTTGTATATTAACCCTGCTGTACTGAATTATTGTAAACACACACACACACACACACATTCATAAAGGACATATTGCGAACTAAACCTTTTATGGCATGAGGTATGTCGTAAGTGGTACTATCTGAATAAACATACCGAAAATCAAGATGTAAATGCCTGCTTTCTGCCATGTAGAATAATGCTTTCAGCAGAAAATATGCGTAATTAGCAACATAAATAACACGAACAGGATATAAGCAGAAGATCTGAGACTGAAAAAAGCTTGCAGGAAAGTATGCCCAATCAAACAAGATAAGGATTTTATCCCAAAGTCTACCGTATTGTTTGGAGCTCGGATGCGTTTATCATTTAGGAACATTCAGAGTTGTTCATATTTTTAGGCTTATTACGCTGATCCTTTTCGCTCCTCTCTAAGCCAACCCCTGATCAACACACACGTCGGCGCACACAAAGACGGACACACGGCGCTTCCCGCCATTTGTGGGCTCGTGTAGCGACAGGAATTCATCTTCTACTCTAACCCACCCTCTGATCCACACACACTGGCACACAGAAATAAAGACGGATACACGGCGATTCCCGCCATTTGTAAGCTCCGTGGTCTGGTGTAGCATAGCTACTCTGAAGAAGAAGAATAGCACGATCAGCGAAAAGACGTCACTTCATGCTTCACGTCGTGGCATTAGTCCCACGACGCTGTGTTCATAGTCGCGAATCGATGTTAAACGTCGCTCATCGCAGTACCAACATTTGACGTATTATAGAATCAACTTTGCAATTTTCTTGCTGATTTTCAAGCCTAGGGCTTACAGGTCACAATTTGATCTAATCCTACTCCAGGGTCGGGACAAACAAGGCTTTTGCAAACAGTGTTTATGAACAATCATGCGGGTACTAATGACAAAATAGTTTTTTTTTTAGTAAAAGAAAAATTAAAGTTATGTTAGCTGTTTTACAAATGACTCCTAAAAACTGGCGCAGAACATTGATTTTCACAGGTCGCAAGGACCTAATCGTACCCGACATCGGAGACGAACTGTAGGCATGTAAATGCCGTATACGAAAAATTATGCGATTATTTATGAGAAGATTGTTGTTGTGGGGTTTTTTTAATAAAAAGATTCAATTGTTTTAAGATTAAAACATATAATTCGTAAAATTAATCCCAAAAACGTACAAAATATATTTTTTTCAAAAAATATTTAATTATCAATCAAAAGGTTCTAGAGTTACAATGCTGGTTAACGAACTCGTTCAATATCTCCCTTTTATCTAACTATACGCAAAATATCTAGTAAAAATAAGACAAAAAAAAAAAGAATCCAGTGTGGATCAACCCGTTTTTGTGAAACGGCCATTTCTCCCCAATGAGCATCGTATTAAAAGAAAAATTGAAAAAAAGGTCCCGAGATAATTTCTTTAGGGACACTATTCTAAAATTTCAAGCTTGTCAGTCCTCAAACGCGAGCTCTAGTCGCTGCCCCCCCCCCCCCCCCCCCCCCCCCCCCCCGCACGCACGCACGCACGCACACACACACACACGGCGCTTGGCGCCAAAAAGACGTTCTCTAGAAAGGTTTGCGTAGCTAGACGTGACGTCATTTTTATCGTGTTACTTCTTTGCCAGAATTCCTGCGCCGCACTACAAAAACGTCATATGCATGCGCCGGAATGCGCTCCGACCCAGCCCCATTTCAAAGACTATCGTATTTTTTTAAATACGGTAGACAAAAGAGTCCGCATAGGCAATGTATCAATCGATTTCATTTAGAACAAGAAAAAAACAACTCGTACATCTCTCTCTTGGCTTGACTTCGCGAACGAAGATTTTAAAGGAGTTGCCCACGACGTCTGCAGGCTTGTTCGTGGCTGCGGAGGCCAATCCGAGACAGGCAGGTTCGACCGCAGTGGCTGCAGGGGAAGGTATGGCCAGGGTTCTGAACTGCGGCATCTCTGTTTTTTCTCCTGAGCCGCTTGTCCTTAAGGCTAGCTCTGTGAGAGTCCTCAAAGGAGACAGCTGCCTTGTAAACGGTGGAGCGCCAGGTGTCACGGTCCGCAGCAAGCGAAGACCACTGGTGGTGGTCGATTTGGCAAGCACTAAGTGACTTCTTGAGACAGTCTTTGTATCTCTTCTTTGGTGCCCCTCTGTCACGGTGTCCAGTAGCAAGCTCGCCGAACAGGGTGATCTTTGGTAGGCGATGATCCTCCATCCTGGAGACGTGCCCCGCCCAGCGGAGCTGTGTCCGCAGCAGCAAAGCTTCGATTCTCACAGTTTCAGCCTGTTCAAGGACCTCGACGTTGGTGACATAGTCACTCCAGTGAATGCCCAGGATGGTGCGCAGGCAGCGCTGGTGGAAGCGTTCGAGGAGTCGTATTTGGCTGCGGTAGAGGGCCCAGGACTCGGAACCATACAGCAGGGTGGTGAGGACCACAGCTCTGTACACGCTGATCTTGGTGCCTGTTTTCAGCTGTTGATTGTGCCACACCCGCTTGAAAAGTCGCCCGAAAGCGCTGTTCGCTTTTGCCAGCCTGCTGTCAAGCTCCTTGTCCAGCTTGGCGTCCGACGTGATAATGCAGCCAAGGTAAGTAAACTGGTGCACTGACTTTAGTTCAGACTCGCCAATGGTGATGTGAGGAGGGCGATACGCTGTCTTGGGTGCCGGCTGATGGAGGACCTCTGTCTTTTTCAGACTGACCTCGAGTCCAAAGAGCTGGGCAGCATCTGCGAAGCAAGACGTGATGCGCTGCAGGGCTTTCTCTGTGTGTGCAACGAGGGCAGCATCATCAGCAAAAAGCAGCTCACGAATCAGTTGGTCTAGGGTTTTCGTGTGGGCCTGCAGTCGTCTGAGGTTGAACAGGCTGCCATCGAGACGATACCTGATGTACACTGCATCGTCATCATCGAGGTCCACTGTGGCCTGCTTCAACATCATGCTAAAAAAGATGGTGAAGAGGGTCGGTGCCAGCACGCAGCCCTGCTTTACGCCGTTGAGAATGGGGAATGGTTCTGAGAGGTCATTGTTGAGTCTGACCTGGCCTTGCTGGTCCTCGTGTAGCTGGACAATCATGTTGAGGAACTTTGGGGGACAGCCAAGTCGCTCCAGGATCTGCCACATGCCTTGCCTGCTCACAGTGTCGAACGCTTTTGTTAGGTCGACAAATGTTACGTACAGCCCTTTGTTCTGCTCGCGGCACTTCTCCTGTAGCTGTCTCAGCACAAAGACCATATCGGTGGTGCTCCTGTTTGCTCTGAAGCCACACTGGCCCTCTGGGAGTTGGTCTTCAGCGATGGCAGGTACCAGCCGATTCAGGAGCAGCCTTGCAAGGATTTTCCCAGCAATGGACAGCAGGGTAATTCCCCGATAGTTGGAACAGTCAGACTTCTCGCCTTTGTTCTTGTACAGGGTGATAACGACTGCATTACGGAGATCTTTTGGTAGTGTTCCTTCCTCCCAGCAGCAGAGAAAGAGGTCATGGAGCTTGTTGTGCAGTGCTGTGCCTCCATGTTTCCAGATCTCTGGCGGTATTCCATCAATGCCTGCTGCTTTGCCACTCTTGAGCTGGTGGATGGCTGTGAGGGTCTCTTCAGCGGTGGGCGGTTCGTCCAATTCAACCTTTACTGGGAGGTGTGGGATTTGTAGGACGACTGCTTCTTGAACAGTGCGCTCAGCGCTGAAGAGGCTCTGAAAGTATTCCGACCAGCGGTTCAAGATGGAGGTATTATCTGTGAGGAGTGCCTGGCCATCAGCGCTTCGCAGGGGACTTTGTACCAGGTGCCTGGGGCCATACACTGCTTTCAGTGCTTCGTAGAAGCCCCTGTAGTCACCATTGTCAGCGCAAAGCTGGGTCCTCTGTGCAAGTCTGGTCCACCACTCATTCTGGAGATCTCTGAGCTTGCGCTGGAGACTGCTGCAGACGAGGCGGAAGGCAGACTTCTTCACAGAGCCGCCCATGAGGCCCACCTAGCCCAGCCTTCCTGCCCTGTGAACTCGTACATAAGAAAACGGAAATAGTAAAAACTTCACCTGGTCCTTACGTTGGCACGAATACGTGTATGTAAATGATAAAGACATTGACACGGGTCACACGATACACACAAAACTGCGTGCTGGGAGTTATTTGTACTCAGCAGGTGGACTTTAAATGGGAACCTGGCAGAAGGTATGGATGGTGGGGTTGTGTGAAATAAGCGCAGGTGAAAAAGACCATGCCCATTAAGTCAATAGTTTTACTGACGAAGGGGAGACAGCAGGGAAGGGCTTCAGTGAGTGCAGGAAGAAAAAAAAGTCACTCACTGGAGAGACACAATGTGTCATCTACGTTATCTAAATAACTGTCGTTTTTACACCCGCACACTTTTCCTCCTCGGAAGAAATCTTCACACGTCGTGTTGCCCACGCACTGCACATCCTGCATACACTGTCCTCCAGCCGTGATCTCTAGGAAAGGGACATTCAATCACTAGCCAGTATTTTAATTTGATTGTTTCCATGTATTAATTCGGTGTCTGCTCGTGAACAAGATACCACAATCTGTAGGGGTAAATAAACACCAGTCAATGATTTGAAAGACAGGCGGTATAATTGATATAAAAAGCCTCACTGTGCTTCAAATTACTTTGGTCAGAAAAGAAAGAGGTAATTGTGCACGATGTACCATTGCAAATTGATAACGGATTCTAGCCCTGAGACTACCCAACGATGTATTATTGTGGCGCTTGCTAAACAAATAGCAAATATTAACCCCTTCACTGCAAGTGATCACGACTCGCGCGTCAAACGACTAAACACTGACCAGCATGAGTGTGAAGAAGAAAGATGTAAACTGGGCCAGATATAGGCATGAAGAACACATGACTTAAAACAAAAATAAATACTAAGAGTTTATGTCTCTTGCGCCTGTGTTACATCCCACTAGCCCCGACAGTTGAGGAATCGTGAATTACTGACCTCTTCTAATTCTGGACTTTAACCACTGACATGAATTTCTGCTCAGTTACTTTACGACTATGCGACAATTAAAGAAGTCTCACTCATAAAACAAACAACGTATCGGAGAGAATAATGTCCTGATCTGCAAAGAAACAGCTATGCCTACTCACTGTCCATACAAGCAGTGCCATTCAGATACTTGACGTCAGAACAACCACATTTCTTGTCTTCACAAGTCATGGTGCCGGCACATTGCGTAGTATTCACAAAGGTGTCATTCGGCTGCAGTTCTGGTAAAAGAACACACTCGTAACTCTGCTGCAAATCATACATGTGGTACATTTGTGTATCTCTTAAACCACACTGGTAATACGAGTATAAATGCCTGGCGATTTAGATACTTTAGTAGAACGATAACAATCAACGAGAATAGTTTCCATTGTATCAGAATTGTGGATTCTTTGTTGTCCGGCCATAGTGCGAACAATGCCAACGGCAGTATTTTAACTGTGCAAAACAAGGCATCAATCCTAATAAAATTATTATAATATCCATATAAGTATGGTTCTTATTACGCACAATATAATCTGTTATATACGCACGGAGCAGTAACACGTATTAGGACTGTTACAAAATATGAAGCAATGATGTTATCGTGACATTTATCTAATGTTTAATGAGTCATACCATCTCAACGAACACAACGAAAACCTAAACATGTTTATTCTCCTTCGACACAATCATCTAATGGTTACTTTAAATCGATTCCATGGCGGACGTGGATTGTAAAAATTTGCGGATACAACATGTTATCAATATTGTATCCCACTGTCGGCGGGATTTCATTTGACCTTTACACATGTCTTCTGCATAGTGATCTCCTGTGTACAATTTGAGTTGCGTGTGCGTTAGATGACGTCAAACATTCCTAATAGTATTCCGCGACCATGCCCCACTGGTCCGGGATTTGTGACCGTGTTGTCTATAACCCTTACACTCGGACCTGAGAACCGTGCGACGTAAATTTTGAAAAGGCGCGCAGCAGAATGCGACAATAAATTCTTGACTTCACGCCGTGACTCAATAAAGAATGGCTGACATCACAGCTGTGCATCTTCCTGTTACGGAGGCCCATCAGAATTATTATAAGAATAACTAAAGTAAGCAAAACACTTGTGTTGGCTCTATCAAGTCAAACCAGCCTGGCAAAAAGGCACGACAGTGGGATAAATACGTTAAATGATGGATGGTGATGATTTACGAGCCTCGACTTGCTTATGACGCACATTTCTGGCTCCTCGGCAAAGCCTCGGATGCAGAACGCGTGTGCCAAAAGGAAGTCTCGGTTTGTGAATCACTAACACTTTTATGGTGTAACATATACGTAAGCTGCAACTTTCTACCATTATTTTCATAGGTATAGGAGACAGAGGTTTTTTTTTACTGGTCCTTGCGTAGGACGGAAGAACTCTATGTACACAAAAGAAGTAAAGAGAGAGCAGAAAAGTCTTTCATTTTCCAATATTCAAACTTTGTATGTTGCCCTGTTGTACTGAATTATTAAAACACACACACACACACACACACACACACACACACACACACACACACACACACACACACACACACACACACACACTCGCACACATAGTTATAAGGGACATATTGCGAACTAAACCTTTTATGGCATGGGGTATGTCGCTGTACGTGGTACCATCTAAATAAACATACCGAAAACCAAAACATAAATGCCTGCTTTCTGTCGTATAGAATAATGCTTTCAGCAGAAAATAAACGTAATTAGTAATTAGCAACATAAATAACAGGAACAGGATAAGGTTATAAGGCGAAGATCTGAGACTGAAAAAAGCTTGCAGGAAAGTATGCTCAATCAAACAAGATCAGGATTTCATACCAAAGTCTACCGTATTGTTTGGAGCTCAGATGCGTTTATCTTTAGGAACATTCAGAGTTGTTCATATCATTGAATATTTTAAATTACGTCATAAGTCTATTATGTATAAATGTATATTCCGTTGACGTCCGTCATGTCTGGCGTGATCCAGGTCGGAAGATGAGTTCTAGATTTCTTTTACAAAAATAGTGAGGAATGAAAACAAATACGTTATTGGTAGCAGGGGTTTGCTGCACGGACCCTTGTAGGACTTCGGGAGGTCAAATGAACCATTGTAGGGGAGGAGACCCATGTATGAAACACTTAAGCAAAAACGTCTCGCGCGACCGTCCAAAGAAAGGTAGAATCAATCCGAAACCAGGGTTTGATAGAGATTATATTGATGTATCCTAGGACAAAGCCAAATTTCAAAACACGAATCGATGCAGAAGCAGTTCCAGTTTGAAAAAAGTGACACATTGTTTCATATTAGGCACCATTTAACTAATATGAAACACTAGGTCTCCTATTATGAAACAGTGTGATTAATGTCCTTTTTACAAGTTTCACTTGCATTTTGTTGGAAAATGAAGGCATGAGAGATGGTTAACAGACATTATAGGTTCATCTAATATTAAAAGTGAGTTAAATATAATGAGTCATCCGCCACTGGCCCACTATTGGTCCATTCTTCCATTATCCTGTGTATTATCCAATTGTGACAGATGTTATCATTTTGAATTTCTGAGAGACGATCAGAGCCACAGACTTCTAATTTGGCACAGTGATCATATTTGACAATAGCTTTGATTGTCACTTGCGCTGACCTCTATGAAAGGTCAAGGGTAAAAGGTCAATAACGAGCGATTTAAAAAAAAGAAAATATATTTAATCTTATTTTAAAACTTGCCAAAGAGAAAACTGATGATACAACTTTTCTCTGCAGCTCTACTAAGTTAACCTCTCATTAAGGTCAAAGGTCACGTGAAGTAAGAAGGCTTTTATTTTAGGTTGTTGTTATTACAGGTAGTTTGTATGTGAACTTTGCAATAAGACCCCAGTGTAAATGTTTTGCTAGGGGTTAAACTGTCTATGCATATTAAGTTTATTGGCTCCTTCGAAAGGTCAAAGGGCAGGCATGTCAGCAAGTGTGTTGAAAATGTTCTATGTATGGGGGAATAAATTTAAACTATTGTATTTAGTTTTTCCACCTCAGAAGTAAAACTTGATACAAGCTAGCATTATCGACACAGAAAAGAAAAGGCGAGACTGTCAGTGCTAATATTTTAGGAAATTTACAAAGTAAAGTAGGTAAAAGCACTGTGAGGGGAGAGAAGTGTGCTGTATCGACCAATGATCATAGATCTAGTTTGATCGAGCACCCAAAAAAAAAAAAAAAAAAAAAAAAAAAAATTAGGAAAGAGGGGGTGCGCAGGTGGTCATCCACTAGCACCTGCATCCTGCACCTCTTCTCCCCCCCTTCAGCGGCGACAGAGGCAACACCAGCATGGGCACATTGTGGACACTGCATGCCGTGCTAAGCCCAAGAGTGTCAGACCAAACAAGGTGCACGCTGCAACGCCTACACCTCTGCGTCGGTCTGCACGCTTGCAGCAGAAACCATTAAAACTTTTAGTAACCTTGACAGCTTGAGTGTGACCAGTGGGCCTTTAAAGGTATGCCTCTGCAACTTTAAATGCCCACAAGACATTCAAGCTTCAATATTCCTCCAAGTGCATCGGATGCTTTAATAGTGTTAGGAAAATAGGACAAATTAATATTGAGTAAATTGTTTTGGGCTTATTGTTTTTTATTTAAAGAGACTGTCTTAGGTGAAGGATTGCTTAAGGTGATAGGTTAATTTAAAATTATTGGATTTTTAGTCAGTACAGTGCATTAGATTTTGATTTGTCATGGATTGGAATCCAAGGCACCGGTACTGTGTTTTCGAGTAGTACAATGCTTTGAATTTTGATGTCTTAGATGAATATTGGAAATCAAGGCATCTGTACATCTGTGTCTTTCTACTACACAACAGCTGTGCAGTTGATTTCATTTTCAAACTTTGTCTGCTGAACAGGTATTTTTCCAAATGATAATATCCTATGTCAGTTTTCTACTATGCATAACTTAGTTTGAAAATGACTGTGTGAGTCCAAGTCTACAGTATAATAGTGTAGACAAGAGAGCCTTGGTCAATAGTGCTATATTTGTGGTTTACCATGTGGATGGTACTGTTTGATAAAGTGTTTTGATGTTACGTCATCATTGGGCCCAATGTGTTCTTGTATTTGTGATTTTGGATTGATGGTTTTGGTATTTAAACAGCGAGGTCACTGTATTGTTAAGGCCGATGGGAAAATGTAACAGAGTGAACCAGATGTTCCTCTGTGTACATAGGCCGATAGCTCTTATGACCATTGCTTCTCGGGTTTCACTCGTGTCGACTGCTAGCTATGACCTGCGCCGCTCGCGGTGCCCTGCCAAACGCAGCGTTAAGTGTTGTGTACGCGATAGCTCAGTGTACGTGTTGTATTGTATATCAGTTTTGACCGTGTATTGTAACCAAAATACAACACCATTGCTTAGTATTTAGCATGGTTAGATTTGGCCCGGGTAATAGTTTTTGTAATGCATATGTCTTTCGGTTAACTATAACCTATCAGAGTGATATTTGCGATTTAGTAGCCTTTTTGATTTTCTGTGGCACTTCTGAGACCGCTTTAAAAATAAATATAAACTTTCCACTAATAGCCCATAATCTCAAATTAAATCCAGAGTACAGCTGGTAAAATTTCTTAAATTTATATTTAAAGATTATATTTTTACACTATGTAGTTCATAAGATATTCTAGCTCCTAGGGCTGGCAGTACTATAATACAGATTTGCCATTTATATCGGTGCCAGAACTTTGCGTGGACTTTGTACCAACGCAGAGACGGCAGCTTGCCTCTATAAGTACAGCTGCTCGCGTGGTAGACTTTTTTTTTTACCAAACGTGCAAGACTCACAGTACCAGTACTTGTGACCGAATTAACTTCTGGCACCGGTGCCTTGGAGGAAACAGTTTTTTTTTTTATTAACCTAAACTGCGCGGGTTTTGGAGACCCTGTACTGCTTTCTGTTTCTGCTTTCTGCGCTCGAATAAAAGTGTAGTAAACATGACCACGTCTCCGAGTCACTAAATCCAACCACCACCATCCAATTCTAAATTCCTGACTCCTACCTCACCCCATCACACTAGTACATTTCCATGTAATGCTGCAGTGTGGAAATTTGTACACCAACTTTTGTAACAATGTTGATGTGGAAGATATGATGTATGAATTTTGCCAAAAAACAAAACAAAACTTAACGTGTCAAAATGATGCACTGCTTAGCGTGCATGACCGTGGTTGGTTCATGTGACTAGGCGATAGTTTTGCCTCGGCGCATCATGTAACCGTGGGAGTAAATGGGAGTGCACTTATGCCTCTAATTAAAATAATTCGCTAAGTTTGGTCTTGCTGAATGAATGGCAATCATGACAATTGACTACATTGCTTGCATGGTGGATGCACCATAATGCGCGCATTTTCTTTTGTTCATTTAATGCTATTTCTTATTGGTTGATTGTTTAGTTGTTGTTGCTGTGGTAGAGATTTAAGGTATTTCATAGTTAGGAATGATCTTTATTGTATTTAGTTCTATGTTTTCTTGAGTCTTCCCTTCTCTATCACCGAAGCTAGGGAGGGCAGCAGCTTTGCGTGATGTTCCTGCGTTGGTGACGTCACTCAAAGCTGACTCAGTCTCTTAGGCGCCATGTTTGTTTTGATTTTGAACTTTCGCTTAAGTTGTTTAGAAGTTGCTATGCCGGACCACTCCAACCATTTTTTTAATAGACTTTTCCGGTTTTCTTCATAGGCATATTCTATAGAAACACAGCATTTGCAAGGTTAACCCTGTCATAAAGTGTAATATGTAAGCTGTTACAGTCACTCACCGACATTGGAAAAGTCTTTGAATGATTTCACCGACGTTGAGAGGCATATTGTAAGGTAGCATCAAATCTTAAGTGGACCTTAAGATACAACAATCTTAAGTGGATCTTAAGATATTGTGAGTATTATATATTGGGAGGGGCCGAAATAAAGTTTTGTTTTTTTTTTCCTTTTTGGGTCTCCCCTCTTGAATCCATAGTAGGGTGTTGCCCCTACACCCTAGTTTGACCTCCAGCAGCCCTAGTACTTCGGCACTGTGTTTCCTTATGGTTCCATGTTTTTGTTTTGTGTTCTGCCACCTTGTATTTGATTTATGAGAAGAGTTTAACAAATAATGGGTTACTTAATGATGGTGATGTTATTGCATAATAATTGATGCTTGAAAGTAAACAAAGATTGGATTATTGTGCAATAAAGGATGTTCAAGAGTAAACAAAGTTTGTTTTCCATATTCTTTATACACTCAAACTCATCACACAAACAGCACAGCTAGTTTTGAGTGCATGCTTAAAAACAATAAAATTTAATGTACATAGTACATGTCATTATTCTAAAACAATAACTACAAGTGCTAACTGTATTGCAAATGTAAGCATCCATACATTCCACACTTCACAATGCAGAAGATGAATAACTAATAAATTACAACACTGCCAATAAGGTGCAAGCAAATTAATGATTAACAGACTTGCTTTTTTGTCATTTTTTCTTTGTTGTAATAACACTACCAATTTACAAGTTTTATTTGAATTTCTGCAGAGCTCAGAGGATGGAGTGGAAAAAAAGAGAGAGATTAATAGATATTGTTGCTGACATTTTAAGTTGCAAATCAGGGGCAATGGCCAAACCTACTAAACATAGCCAGGATCCCAAAAACACGTACACAACTTTAATATATATATATATAACGGTAAAGTTTTCGGGAACGTTGGATTTGGGAAGCTTAACATCTACTCGTATATATATACAAATTATTTTTCTCACATTTCAAGTCATATTTGGCATCAGCATGTGTCTTTTGGTGAAATTGCAAAATACCAGATTTCTGCATGAAGTGGAAAGGCATGTTC